>JAZAVK010000149.1:0-93148 GCA_037954305.1 Neonectria magnoliae | reverse complement strand
TTCGGTCGTCCGGAGCGGGGTAACGCACTAGCGGCGTCCGATCGGCGCGGTCGCTCCGAGACCGCAGCGCTTCCACTGCTCCGCTTCCGGCGTTCTAGTGCTGATGACACTTTGGCGCGTGACATTATCTTACTAATCTTAATAGCTAATTCCTTTTATATCCCTTAAGCTTCTATATAAACCTACTAAAGATCCTACTTACTAATAGCTATCTTAAAAGATTAGTTAAGCTATATTAGACTAACTTCTTTAATAATAATTAAAAAGGCTAAATTAATAAAATTATATAGAATAATTACTTTACTTAGGTTAAAGGGACTATTAATAATAACCTTACTTAATACCTTAAGATAACTAGGAAGCTAGTATACTACTATATAAAGCTAACTTAGACTATTAGGAACTTCCTTAACTACTATAAAGCCCTTAAAGCTAAGCTCTTAGAATAGCTACTTAATTCTTATTAAGTTTACTTAGTAATTTATTAACTTATACCTATACTATAAACTTAGGTAATTAGCTATAAGATTCTTTTAACTTAGTAAAAGTTTATTAGCTTAGTTACCTAAGTAAAGACTATTCTTAAAAGACTTAACCCTAGCTATAATAATATAAACTTAGTACTTACTTTAAGTATTACCCTAAGTACTAACTCTATTAATACCCTAGTAACTCTATAGATACCTAGCTAGCTCTATAGAGGCCTTATTATATACTATAAGTATAGAGAAAAGGGTTATATCTTAATAAAATACTTTAAATTTAATTATAAGATATATAAGAATAATTATTATACTATAAATTAGTATTAAGCTAGCTATAACCTTACTATACCTATAATAACTCCTAATAATATTTAATTTACTAGTATAGAAACCTAATAAAGGCCTAACTAAATACTATCCCTATTAATATATTAAACTATTAGAACCTAATTATATATAAAGAGCTAGTAGAAAAGATTAAAAGGAGATACTTTAGCTAATATAAGAGCTAATATAAGCTTTATTTACCCTTATTACTTAACTACTACTAAATAGAAGGATATTAAACTTAGTAAGGTTTAAATTAAAGGAGTTAATAATAAAGTCCTTAAGAACTAAGGAACCCTTTAATAATTAGTAATAGTTTATAATAGTATAAAAAAGGTAAGGATATATAAAGTTTACTTTTATATTACTATAATCTATTAGTATATAGCTATCCTTAGAAACCCTTAGTTTTATAATATAAAACTCTAAGTCCTTAAGTAAAAAATAAAGACTTAGAGGTATAGTATATTATAAAGTAATATTAAGGTTATTATAAGGAAGAAGGGAATATATAGAGCTACTAGAGAATATATTACTACCCTTATAATTACTAGTAATCTATTAAATATACTTATCCTTATAATATTAAAAGAAATAATAGAAGAGTTATTATAATTTAGTAATAAGAAGCTAGTGAATACCTATCTAAAGCTTTACCTAGAATTTAAAGATATCTTTAAGATAGAAAAAGTAGATTTCTTAATACTTAAAGGATAAATATATACTATTAATATAAAGGAAGGCTAAATATTATTATAAAGATCTATTTATAGTCTTACTATAAAGAAGCTAGAAGTTCTCTAGGCTTATCTTATTAATATACTAGTAAAGGGTTAGATTTAATAATCTATTAGCCTAGCTAGGGCCCTAATCCTATTTATCCCTAAGAAAGAAAGTAAGTTATATCTTTATATTAACTATTATAATCTTAATAAGATTATTAGAAAGGATAAGGCTCCCTTACCTTTAATCTATAAGATCCTAGATTAGTTTAGTAAGGTATAGATCTTTATAAAGCTAGACTTAAAGGATATATACTACTAGCTATATATCTATAAGAAAGATAAGTAAAAGATAGCTTTTTACTATTACTATAGTTACTTTAAATACTTAGTTATACCTTTTAGACTAATTAATACCTTAGTAATATTCTAAGAATATATTAATAATATCCTTATAGAACTTATAGATATAATCTATATTATCTATCTAAATAATATCTTAATATATAGTAATAATCTTAGTAAATACTTATAGTATATTTATAATATCCTTACCTAGCTATAAGCTACTAGCTTATATACTAATCTTAAGAAGTATAAATTTAACCTTAAGTATATAAACTTCCTAGGGTTTATAATAAGTACTAAAGGAATTTATATAGAACTAGAATATATTAAGAGTATTATAAAGTAACTACTACTTAGCTATATAAAGGATATTTAGATCTTCTTAAAATTTATAAGCTTCTATTAATATTTTATTAAGAATTATAATAAAATTATAACTCTCCTTATAAACTTACTATATAGTAATAATAAAAGAACCTTCTAGCTAAATTACTATAAGTTTAATATATTTAAATAGCTAAAGCTAGTATTCTTAGAAGAATTTATTTTTACTTACTTTAACCCTAAGTTACCCCTAAGGATTAAAATAAATATATTAAAATATACTATTAGTATAATCCTATTATAGCTATAGTAAAGCTATTAGTATTTAGTAGTATATATATTATATAAGCTAATAGGAGTAGAATTATAATATTTAACTCTTAATTCTAAGCTTCTAGCTATTAAGAAAGTCTTTTATACTTAGAGGTACTATTTAGCTTATATAAATACTAAGATTAAGATTCTAATAAACTATTTAAACTATTAATACCTTATAATAAAGCTAAAGCTATTATCTAAGTAGGTAGTTATATTTAATAACCTTTACCCCTTTAACTTTAAGATTATCTATTAACTTAGAATAAAGAACCTAATAAATAGTCTATTAAGATAGCCTAATTACTTTAATAAGAAAGTAATAAATAGAGCTTAGATAGCTACTTTACTACTATTTCTTAGTAGATTTAAAGCTAAAGAGTAGGATAATAATAATAAGGTAGTATTATATACTAAAGTATTATTAGCATTAAAATGCTAGAAGTAAAGTAATTAAAGTACTATAGTCTTAAAGTAATTATACTAATCGGATACTATTAGTATATTACTTTGCTCTAGATAACTAAATAGCTAAGCTAAGGCCTAAAGGGCTAAGGACTAAGATAGTAAGGGCTATTATAATAGAATAAAAATAAAAGGAGCTTATATAACTAAAAAGAATAAGGAAGTTAGAGATTAATTTATATTATAGTACTATTATACCTTTCCTACTATACTTTAATAGTAATCTAGTAGTCTATCTTACCTCTTTACTCTTTACTATAAATACTATCCTTAATAAGTTAATCTCTCTAAACCTATAGGTATAGTAGACTATTAAGGAAGATAACTACTACTAATAACCCTTCTAGTATACTACTTACCTCTTTAAGTTTATAGCTAATAAGTAGCGAAGATCCTATAATATTATAGACCTAAGATAGATAACCTAGGAATTAGATATTACTATTAAATCTCTCTTTCTATTATAATCTTAACCCTTTTTCTAAACCTATTAATATTCTTATAGAAGAGGTAGAGCTAAATCTTTATATTAAAACCCTATAAACCTTATAATAAATTAGCTATAAAAGATACTAGCTTAAGCTAACTACTACTAGGATTACCCCTAACTTTAACCTTAATATTAAGCTATAATCTATAAAGTAAACTTACTATACCTATAATATAAATATATAGTAAAGCCTTAACTATAATATTAGTAAGCTTATCTTAAAGACTCCTTATTATAGCGGAAAGTCTTAGACTAAATTAAGAATCTATCTTACTAACCTTAATAGCTAATTCCTTTTATATCCCTTAAGCTTCTATATAGACCTACTAAAGGTCCTACTTACTAATAGCTATCTTAAAGGATTAGTTAAGCTACATTAGACTAACTTCCTTAATAATAATTAAAGAGGCTAAATTAATAAAATTATATAGAATAATTACCTTACTTAGGTTAAAGGGACTATTAATAATAACCCTACTTAATACCTTAAGATAACTAAGAAGCTAGTATACTACTATATAAAGCTAACCTAGACTATTAAGAACTTCCTTAACTACTATAAAGCCCTTAAAGCTAAGCTCCTAGAATAGCTACCTAAGTCCTATTAAGTTTACTTAGTAATTTATTAACTTATACCTATACTATAAACCTAGGTAATTAGCTATAAGATCCCTTTAACTTAGTAGAAGTTTATTAGCTTAGTTACCTAAGTAAAGACTATTCTTAGAAGACCTAACCCTAATTATAATAATATAAACTTAGTACTTACTTTAAGTATTACTCTAAATACTAACCCTACTAATACCCTAGTAACTCTATAGATACTTAGCTAGCCCTATAGAGGCCTTATTATATACTATAAGTATAGAGAAGAGGGTTATATCTTAATAAAATACTTTAAACCTAATTGTAAGATATATAAGAATAACTATTATACTATAAATTAGTATTAAGCTAGCTATAACCCTACTATACTTATAATAACTTTTAATAATATTTAATTTACTAGCATAGGAACCTAATAGGGGCCTAACTAGACCTTATCCCTATTAATATATTAGACTATTAGAACTTAATTATATATAGAGAGTTAGTAAAAGAGATTAGAGGGAGATACTTTAGCTAATATAGAAGCTAATATAAGCTTTATTTATCCTTACTACTTAACTACTACTAAATAGAAGGATATTAGACTTAGTAAGATCTAAATTAAAGGAGTTAATAATAAAGTCCTTAAGAACTAAGGAACCCTCTAATAACTAATAATAGTCTATAATAGTATAAAGAAGGTAAGAATATATAAAGTCTACTTCTATATTACTATAATTTACTAGTATATAGCTATCCTTAGAGACTCTTAGTTTTATAATATAGAACCCTAAGTTCTTAAGTAGAAAATAAAGACTTAGAAGTATAGTATACTATAAAGTAATATTAAGGTTATTATAAGGAAGAAGGGGATATATAGGGCTACTAAAGAATATATTACTACCCTTATAATTACTAGCAACCTATTAGATATACTTACCCTTATAATATTAAAAGAGACTATAGAGGAATTACTATAATCTAGTAATAAAAAGCTAGTAAATACTTACCTAGAGCTTTACCTAGAATTTAGAGATATCTTTAAGATAGAAAAAGTAGATCCTTTAATACTTAAAGGATAAATATATACTATTAATATAGAGGAAGGCTAAATATTACTATAAGGACCTATCTATAGTCTTACTATAAAGGAGCTAGAAATCCTCTAGGCTTACTTTACTAATATACTAGTAAAGGGTTAGATTTAATAATCTATTAGCCTAGCTAAGGCCTTAATCCTATTTATCCTTATGAAAGGGGGTAAGCTATACCTTTATATTAACTATTATAGTCTTAATAAAATTACTAAGAAGGATAAGGCTCCCTTACCTTTAATCTATAAGATCCTAGATTAGCTTAGTAAGGTATAGATCTTTATAAAGCTAGACTTAAAGGATACGTACTACTAGCTATATATTCGCAAGGGAGATAAGTAGAAAATAGCTTTCTACTATTACTATAATTACTTTAAATACTTAGTTATACCCTTTAGACTAGTTAATACCCTAATAATATTCTAAGAATATATTAATAATATTCTTATAGAGCTTATAGATATAATCTATATTATCTATCTAAATAATATCCTAATATATAGTAGTAATCCTAGTAAGTACTTATAGTATATCTATAATATCCTTACCTAGCTATAAGCTACTAGCTTATATACTAACCCTAAGAAGTATGAATTTAACCTTAAGTATATAAACTTCCTAGGGTTTATAGTAAGTACTAAAGGAATTTATATAGAACCGGAATATATTAAGAGCATTATAAAGTAGCTACTACCTAGCTATGTAAAGGATATCTAGATCTTCTTAGGATTTATAGACTTTTATTAATATTTTATTAAGAATTATAGTAAAATTATAGCCCCTCTTATAGACTTACTATATAGTAATAATAAAAGAATCTTCTAGCTAAATTACTATAAGTTTAATATATTTAAGTAGCTAAAGCTAGTATTCTTAGAAGAACCTATTCTTACTTACTTTAACCCTAAGTTACCCCTAAGGATTAAGATAGATATATTAGGATATACTATTAGCGTAGTCCTATTATAGCTATAGTAAGGCTATTAGTATCTAGTAGTATATATATTATATAAGCTAATAGGAATAGAATTATAATATTTAACCCTTAATTCTAAGCTTTTAGCTATTAAGGAAGCCTTCTATACTTAGAGGTACTATTTAGCCTATATAGATACTAAGATTAAGATCCTAATAGACTATTTAAACTATTAATACCTTATAATAAAGCTAAAGCTATTATCTAAGTAGGTAGCTATACTTAATAACCTTTACCCCTTTAACTTTAAGATTATCTATTAACCTAGAATAAAGAACCTAGTAGATAGTCTATTAAGGTAGCTTAACTACTTTAATAAGGAAGTAATAGATAGGGCTTAGATAGCTACTTTACTATTATTTCTTAGTAGATTTAAAGCTAAAGGGTAGGATAGTAGTAGTAAGGTAGCTCCTAAAGTAAGCCCTAACTATAAAATACTAGATACTAGCTTTAATTTTAATACTAGAAGGTAGCTTAGTAGTAGTAAGGTAGCTCTTAAAGTAAGCCCTAACTATAGGATGCTAGCTATTTAGGTAGATAATCCTCTTAGAGGAGGTAACTCTACCTATAGCCTTATATTAGTATATATAATAGTAACCTTATAAAGCCTTAGTAGTAGTCTTATAGTAAGGTTAGTAAGCCTTTACCTTAAAAGAGCTAATAAGCTAGGAATAGAGATTTCCTTAGCTATAGCTATCTAAAATACTTAAGAAGTAGATTCCTTTTATTAGAAGAAGTTATAGATAGTTTGCTATAAGACTATAGCGAAGAAGCCTATAAAGAAGTAAGGAGCCTAATAATCGATTAGTATAAATAGCCTACTTTATTATAGCTAAAAGATCTATATTCCCCTTAGTATATATATAGAATTATTAATATTAATATATAATGATCCTACTATAGGATACTAGGGAGTTAGTAAGAGTCTTAGAAAGCTATAAGTATAATACTATTAGCCCTCTATAAAGAAAGAAGTAAAGAAGTATATTTAGGTCTATATAACCTACTAGTAGACTAAGCCTTAGCTATATTAACTTTATAGCTATCTTACTTCGCTCCTAGTGCTAACTTAACCTTAAGAAGAAATCTCTATAGACTTTATTACTAACTTACTCCCTATTACATAAGAAAAGGGCTATGCTTTTAATAGTATCTTAGTTATTATTAACTAATTTATAAAGTACTCCTTATTCATACTAACTTTAAAGTAACTTACTACTAAAGGACTAGTAACCTTATTCCTTAAAAGAGTCTTCTAAGACTATAGGTTACCTAAAGGGATTATTACTAATTATAGCTCTCTCTTTATATCTAAGTACTAAAGAATATTCTATAACCTACTAGTAATTAAGTAACTACTTAGTACTACCTTCTACTCTTAAATAAATAGTTAGATAGAAAGGCTTAACTAAACCCTTAAGCATTATATATAGTACTTTTATAACTAGGAATAAACCGATTAGATTAATATCCTCCTACTAGCTTAGTATACTTATAATATAAGTAAGCACTTATCTATTAGTAAGAGCCTAGTAGAATACCTATAAGGCTTTACCCCTTAAGGACTAGACTATATAGAAGAACCCTTACTAATTATTAATACCTTAGCTAAGTTATAAAGTATCCTACTTTACTAGCGTTATAAAGTAATATAGAAGCTACTTAGTAGTATTTATAAATATTAAGCTACTTAGTATAACTATAAGAGAGAACTAATATTATTTAATATAGGAGACTTAGTCCTACTATCTATAAAGAATATTAAGATCTAGTAACCTAGTAAGAAGTTAGTAGATAAGTATATAGGACCCTACTAGATAACTAGATATATTAGAGACTATTATTTTACCTATAAGCTTAAGCTTCTACTATAATTATAGATATATAATATCTTTTATATCTTAAACCTAGAGAAATAGAGGGGTAATAAACTAGAAGCGATATAGTAGTAAGATAACCCTTTTATCGCTAATAATATCTATATTATTAAATATATTATTATATATAAAGGTTTTAGAAGTAACTAGTAATATCTTATTAAGTAGAAAGGCTATAATAATATTAAGAATTTATAGGTTAGCTATAAAGACTTTATAGATAAAAACTTTATTATAGATTATAAGTAGCGAATTTATAGTAAGGTAGTAAGATAATAGGTCTAATATATAAATTAGGTTAATTCTAAAAAAATACCTAAAGGATAGGGAGAGGGCATACTAGCTACCCTTAGCTATGCTAAACTAAGTTAAGACTCTAAAAAAAAAAAAAAATAGTAAACCTACTATATACTATTAGTAGCCTCCTAATAATACCCCTATTACTCCTCCTTATTATTATTATTAGCTAGGTTAAGGGCCTAAGGGACTAAGTTAGGCCTAATATAAAGTAATAGTAAGGCTACGCTAGAAACCTTACGATCTAGGGTCTCTATAATATTATAGAAAGCATTAGTAATATCTAGCTATACCTATAGCTAGGTTAGCTCTATAAGCTATAAGTATACTACTACCTTACTAGTAATATAGATAGTAGTAGTAGTAGCGTTAGCAGTAATAGTATAGGCCTAGGTATTCTTATTGCTAAACTTTAGGTAGTAGAGTAGGTAGAGGGTAGGGATATAGATAGCTTAGATAACCTAAACCCTAGCGAATTAGTAATAAAAGTATAGGGGAACTAATAATAACTTACTATAAGGTTAAGGTACTTAGCTTTAGTCTTAGGGAGACTATTACTAGTAAGTACTATAAAAAGTTAGACTAAAACTAGTTAGTTAGCACGGGCGAGCTAATTTATAGTAAGTTAGCTATACTATAAGTATAAGTAAGTAAAGGATAAAGTAACTTACTAGCTTATATAGTTTCCTATTCTTAATATACTAGGCGTACTTAGATAAGATAGCTATAATAAGAAGTTAGTAGGTAGCTTACTAGTAAAGTTATAGTAAACTTATAGCTAAAGATAGGAGTATAGGAGGTTAAGGCCTCTATAATTATATTTCTATCCTTAGTGTGGACGGTTTTACTAGGGTACTAGTAGGTAGTAGTATTAAGGTAGTGGTAGTAGTAGCTAGATTGTATAGAGTTAGTAGCGAACTAGGAAAGTTACTAAAAGTATAGAAGACTTATAGAGATATAGTAAGAAAGAGAGAGAGAGATAGAGAGAGAGAGAGAGGCTATAGCTTATTAGTAAGGATCTTATAGTAAAGCTAGTCTTTAAAGCTAGGCTAGAAAGTTACTTATAAAGATAATAATAATAATAAAGAAGGAAGAAAAGAGTAAGGAAATTAGGGGCTAAATAAAGCTTTAAATACCCTATAAACCTATAGCTAATTAGCTATTACTAATAATAGTTAATATAGCTTTATAATAACCTAATTAATAGCTATTATATTATAATTATTCTAGTTTAATTTAGCGATAGAATATAATACTACTATTTATAACTAAATATACCCCTTACTTCTAGCTTAGTTAGAGTAACCTTACTATTTATTTTAGTAATAGCTAAGAACCTAGGAATAATACCCTAATTATTAATATTATTACCGAAATATCTATAACTACTTATAGCTAGGATAGCTCTACCTTACTATTAAATTAGGTAAAGCTACTAGATTAAGAATAAATACCTTACTAGTTAATATTATTACTAAATTCCTCTAGAGCTACTTATAGTTAAGTATTTTACCTTTAAAGCTTAATTAGGCTTAGCTAATAGATTAGGACTAAATATATTATAAGTTTATATTAAGCTTAGTACCCCTATAACTACTTATAGCTAAGTTAATACTACCTTACTGCCTAATTAGGTAATTATAATAGACCTTAGGGTTAACGTAAGGATTATATATTTATTATTAATAATTTACCTATAATCTTACTTATAGCTACCTTACTAGAAGATCGAAGGCCTAGGGATAGGCCTTTATAAGTAGGGAGGCTCTATTATATACTAAAGTATTATTAGTACTAGAATGCTAGAAGTAGAGTAGTAGAAGCACTATAGTCTTAGAGTAACCGTACTAATTAGACACTATTAGTATATTACCCTACTCTAGATAACCGAATGGCTAAGCTAAGGCCTAGAGGGCTAAGGACTAAAATAGTAAGGGCTATTATAATAGAATGAAGATAAAAGGAGCTTATATAACTAGAAAGAATAGGGAGGTTAGAGATTAATTTATATTATAGTACTATTGTACCTTTCTTACTATATCCTAGTAGTAATTTAGTAGTCTATCTTATCTCTTTACTCCTTATTATAAATACTATCCTTAATAGGTAGCTTCTAAAGTAAGCTCTAATTATAAAATACTAAATACTAGCTTTAATTTTAATACTAAAAGGTAGCTTAATAGTAGTAAGATAGCTTTTAAAGTAAGCCCTAACTATAAGATACTAGCTATTTAGATAGATAATCCTCTTAAAGGAAGTAACTCTACCTATAGCTTTATATTAGTATATATAATAGTAACCTTATAAAGCCTTAGTAATAATCTTATAGTAAGGTTAGTAAGCCTTTACCTTAAAAAAGCTAATAAGCTAGGAATAAAGATTTCCTTAGCTATAGCTATTTAAAATACTTAAGAAGTAAATTCTTTTTATTAGAAAAAGTTATAAATAGTTTACTATAAGACTATAGTAAAAAAGCCTATAAAGAAGTAAGGAGCTTAATAATCTATTAGTATAAATAGCTTACTTTATTATAGCTAAAAGATTTATATTCCCCTTAATATATATATAGAATTATTAATATTAATATATAATAATCTTACTATAGAATACTAAAGAGTTAATAAGAATCTTAAAAGGCTATAAGTATAGTATTATTAATTCTTTATAAAGAAAGAAATAAAGAAGTATATTTAGGTTTATATAATCTACTAGTAAACTAAGCTTTAGCTATATTAACCTTATAGCTATCTTACTTTACTTTTAGTACTAACTTAACCTTAGGAAGAAATTTCTATAGACTTTATTACTAACTTACTCTTTATTATATAAGAAAAGAGCTATACTTTTAATAGTATCTTAGTTATTATTAACTAATTTATAAAGTACTTCTTATTTATACTAACTTTAAAGTAACTTACTACTAAAAGACTAATAATCTTATTCCTTAAAAGAGTCTTTTAAGATTATAAATTACCTAAAGGGATTATTACTAATTATAACTCTCTCTTTATATTTAAGTACTAGAAAATATTCTATAATTTATTAGTAACTAAGTAATTACTTAGTACTACCTTTTACCCTTAAATAGATAATTAAATAAAAAGGCTTAACTAAACCCTTAAGTATTATATATAGTATTTTTATAACTAGGAATAGACTAATTAGATTAATATTCTCTTACTAGCTTAGTATATCTATAATATAAGTAAGTACTTATCTATTAATAAAAGCTTAGTAGAATACTTATAAAGCTTTACCCCTTAAGGATTAGACTATATAAAAGAATCCTTACTAATTATTAGTACCTTAGCTAAATTATAAAGTATCCTACTTTACTAGTATTATAAAGTAATATAGAAGCTACTTAGTAATATTTATAAATATTAAGCTACTTAGTATAACTATAAGAGAAAACTAATATTATTTAATATAGAAAACTTAGTTCTACTATTTATAAAGAATATTAAGATCTAGTAACTTAGTAAGAAGTTAGTAAATAAGTATATAGAACCTTATTAAATAACTAAATATATTAAAGACTATTATCTTACCTATAAGCTTAAGCTTTTATTATAATTATAAATATATAATATCTTTTATATCTTAAACCTAGAGAAATAGAAAGGTAATAAACTAAAAGTAATATAGTAATAAAATAACCCCTTTATTACTAATAATATCTATATTATTAAATATATTATTATATATAAAGGTTCTAGAAATAACTAGTAATATCTTATTAAGTAGAAAGGCTATAATAATATTAAGAATTTATAGGTTAGCTATAAAGACTTTATAAATAAGAACTTTATTATAAATTATAAGTAGTAAATTTATAGTAAGGTAATAAGATAATAAGTTTAATATATAAATTAAATTAATTCTAAAAAATACTTAAAGAGTAAAGAGAAAGTATACTAGCTACCCTTAGCTATACTAAACTAGGTTAAGACTCTAAAAAATAAATAGTAAACCTATTATATATTACTAATAGCCCTTTAATAATATCCTTATTACTCTTCCTTATTATTATTATTAGCTAGGTTAAGGGCCTAAGAGATTAAGTTAAGCCTAATATAAAGTAGTAGTAAAGCTATACTAGGAATTCTATAACCTAGGGTTTCTATAATATTATAAAGCGTATTAGTAATATCTAGCTATACTTATAGCTAGGTTAGCTCTATAAGCTATAAGTATACTATTACCTTATTAATAGTATAAGTAGTAATAATAATAATATTAATAGTAATAGTATAGGCTTAAGTATTCTTATTACTAAACTTTAGGTAGTAAAGTAAGTAAAGAGTAAGGATATAAATAGCTTAGATAGCCTAAACCCTAGTAAATTAATAATAAAAGTATAGAGAAACTAATAATAATTTACTATAAGGTTAAGGTACTTAGCCTTAATCTTAAGGAGACTATTACTAATAAGTATTATAAAAAGTTAGACTAAAACTAATTAGTTAGTATAGGTAAGCTAATTTATAATAAGTTAGCTATACTATAAATATAAATAAGTAAAGAATAAAGTAACTTACTAGCTTATATAGTTTTCTATTCTTAATATACTAAGTATACTTAGATAAAGTAGCTATAATAAGAAGTTAGTAAGTAGCTTACTAGTAAAGTTATAGTAAACTTATAGCTAGAGATAGAAGTATAGAAGGTTAAGGCCTTTATAATTATATTTCTACCCTTAGTATAAATAGTTTTACTAAAGTATTAGTAAGTAATAGTATTAAGATAGTAATAGTAGTAGCTAGATTATATAAAGTTAATAATAAACTAAGAAAGTTACTAGAAGTATAGAAAACTTATAAAGATATAGTAAAAAAAAGAGAGAAAGATAGAAAGAGAAAGAAAGGCTATAGCTTATTAGTAAGGATCTTATAGTAAAGCTAATCTTTAAAGTTAGGCTAGAAAGTTATCTATAAAAATAATAATAATAATAAAGAAGGAAGAAAAAAGTAAGGAAATTAAGAGCTAAATAAGGCTTTAAATACTTTATAAACCTATAGTTAATTAGCTATTACTAATAATAATTAATATAGCTTTATAATAACTTAATTAATAGCTATTATATTATAATTATTCTAGCTTAATTTAGTAATAAAATATAATATTACTATTTATAACTAAATATACTCCTTACTTCTAGCTTAATTAAAGTAACCTTACTATTTATTTTAATAATAGCTAAGAACCTAAGAATAATACTTTAATTATTAATATTATTACTAAAATATCTATAATTACTTATAGCTAAATTAGCTCTACCTTACTACTAAATTAGGTAAAGCTACTAAATTAAGAATAAATACCTTACTAGTTAATATTATTACTAAATTCCTTTAGAGCTACTTATAGTTAAGTATTTTACCTTTAAAGCCTAATTAGGCTTAGCTAATAGATTAAGACTAAATATATTATAGGTTTATATTAAGCTTAATACCTCTATAACTACTTATAGCTAAGTTAATACTACCTTACTACCTAATTAGGTAACTATAATAGACCTTAGGGATAATATAAGGATTATATATTTATTATTAATAATTTACTTATAACCTTACTTATAGCTACCTTACTAGAAGATTAAAGGCCTAGGGATAGGCCTTTATAAGTAGAAAGGCTCTATTATATACTAAAGTATTATTAGTACTAGAATACTAGAAGTAAAGTAATAGAAGTACTATAGTCTTAAAGTAACTATACTAATTAAATACTACTAGTATATTACCTTACTTTAGATAATTAAATAGCTAAGCTAAGGCCTAGAAGGCTAAGGACTAAGATAGTAAGGGCTATTATAATAGAATAAAGATAAAAGGAGCTTATATAATTAAAAAGAATAGGGAGGTTAAAGATTAATTTATATTATAATACTATTATACCTTTCCTACTATATTCTTATAGTAATCTAGTAGTCTATCTTACCTCTTTACTCCCTACTATAAATACTATCCTTAATAATAAATAACTTAAGCTTATATTAAGGTTTTATTAAGTAGGTTCTTTAGGGTAATTAATACTACTCTTTTAATAATAATTATAATTATTTCTATAAGAAGTAATAAGATTAGGATCTTACTATTTATACTTTAAGTATAGCTTATAGTAATATTAGCTAGGATTACTATTACTCCTTAAATTAAGAAGAAAGTAGCTTTTAGGATAATTACTTTAAGTTTAAGTTTAGTCTTAATAATAAAGTCTTTAAATTAATTATAAGTTATTTCTATACTAAGCTTAGCCTACTATAGTAAGTATAGGTTTTATAGTAAAAGTTTTTCCTTAAGGGGAAGATAGGGATAGTCTATAACCTTAATTCCCTCTATTCTACTTAGTATACTTATTATATATAATATAATAATAATATAAGAGTAAAGAGAGAGTAAAAAGAGCCTATAAAGAAAGTTATTTATATTAGAATTAATTTTAAGTATATAATTAAGGTATAGTAAGGGTAACTATAGAATATCTATAGTATATTCTAAATAATATTATTTTTATACTAAATAATATTATTTTAAAAGATTATCTTATTATTATTATTATTATTATATTTATACGCTATAGACCTAGAAGGTAGATAGTGCTTCTACTCTATATAGATATAGGAAAAACTAGGTGGACGAAAACCCATATCCTATCTATAGTAGGCCTAGGTCGGGCCTCTTATGCTATCGCTACGCGTAAGTAAATAGTCCTTTATACTAGGACTGGAATTATCCTAGTTCCCTATAGTTAGGGAAAAAAAAACCCTAATAGGGGGTAAAAGGGGAGGAAAAAGTCGCCTGGAGCGGGCTTGTATTAGTTACGCGGCGGAAGCGCGCTGGCGGCTAAGGCGTAGGACCTCTATGTAGTTATAGTTATGGTCGGGTAGGTTCAGTCGATAGTAGGTTAGCTATACGGCGCTAAGCCACTAGTGGCTAGTAGCTAGAGGTCTGGGTTTTAAGTAGGTAGATTCGGCTATTAGTAGGTTAGTTATCCGGCGCTTAGCTGTTAGTAGCTAGCGGTCGGTATAGGCCCGGGGCTCTATAGCTATTGATAGCTGCTGGTTGCTGCTCCGGATTCTAGTATTTAGTCCTTTTGCTTAGCCTACGATACCTTCCTTTCTCTTTTCTTTCTTTAATAACTTCTATGAGTCTCCCTATCTTAGATCCTAGCCGCGCCTGCGGTAGCTATAAGTCTTAGTTACTAAGCTAATATCCTTTCCTCTTCTAGGATTGCTAATATATATGTCTACTCAGTCTAGCGTTACTAGCGTTATGGCTTCGCTACGGTCTCATTGCTATAGTAGCTAACTTCTCGCAGCTAAAGATAACAATAATAATAACGATAATAACAATAACAATAATAATAATAATAACGAACCTAGTACGGATCCTTAGCGAGAGAGGTACGGTGATTATTACTAATGTCTCTATAAGTAGATACTGACGATAACAATACTAGTAACGCTAGTGAGCTTCTCTTAACGCGGTCCTAATGTATAACTATACTAATCCCTAGTAGGCAAAGAGAAAGGCTAGGGCGGAGGGCATAGCTGCTTCGGGGGATGAGTCTCCCGGTAAGGCTCCTATCGCCACTCCTACGACCGCGGCCGCGGGGGCGGTACGGGATGTCCCCTATTCTATGTATATTATACAGATAGGTAAAGATAGTACCGTAGGTCTCTGCCGAGACTAGGCTAATGTGGCGGTAGGCGGCTACGCGGCTTATGTATATATGCATAAGACCTATGAGCCTCTGCCGTTTGCTACCGTTGCGGCTGCCCGAGCCTTAGTAGCGGCTCTCCTGCGTAAGAGAGGTATTAATGCTATAAGTGCGAGTTAACTCTAATGCGTAATATTGCGTAATACTAACTAGGGTATAGGAGGAGCTCGGGAAGCTTAAGGATACTGCCCTAAGGGCTAAGAGCCGGGCCCCTAAGTAACTTTATATTATACTTATAGTAGTAACCGTAGGCCTATCGACTAACTAGCTTAATAAGTTAGTTAGTAGGGTTAACTATATCGCTAAGGTGCTTAAGCACCTTAAAGGTGTGTTGGGACTGGCTCTTGCTTGCTTGGGCGGTATCCTTAAGTTAACTGGGTCCTTAGAACTCAGGGAATCCGGCGGGGAGGATGATTAGGAGGAATGGGGTTAGGAGTAGGGTCGGAGGGTAAGAGGGGAAGGTATAGGATCGGGGTATATTTATAGTTTAGTATAGGCTAGTTTTTTTACCTTTTATAGCTTTTTTCCGAGTGTATTTTATCTTTCCCTAAGGGGGGGCGAGAGGTACTTAGTATAGGCATACTATAGGTTTAGCTAGTACCTACGAGCTTAAGCTATATATTCCTTAAGCTTATACTTTACTTTTGCTTTATAATTATAGTTACTATAGATTTAGAGGGTAAGCTTATAGTATAAGATAAAGTATAAGTAAAGGAATTAGTAGGTAATTAATTAGGCTATTTTATAGTTTAATAGTTACTACCTAAGTTTATATAGGTCCTATAGTAGGTTTATAAGGAGGCTATATTTTTTAGTAAATCTTTAGTAGAAGATAATAATATATTTAGGTATTTCTTTACTATTTCTATATAGGTAAAGTAATAAGGGTATATTAGGTATATATTAGGAGAAAAGAAAGCTTTTTAAACTAATTTTCCTAGTCCTTAGCTATATAAGTATTAAGCTTTAGTACTTATTAAGGTCTTAGTATAAATATAATACCTTTTTATTATTAGAAGGAGGGTAGGCTTCTACTAGCTTAAGATAATTTATTCTATAGCGCTCTCTTATTATATCTTAGAGTTAGGTCTAATATATAGTTTACTTAGATTAAGTATAGGTCTTAATTTTAGTAAGGGTTAGTACTTACCTTATATATAAAAGCTAGCTTCTTAGCTAATCCTTAACTTCTTATAGTAGTTATTACTAGGATCCTTATTATTATTTATAGTAAATCTACCTTATAGCTACTATAGTAATAGACCTTATAAGTAGGGTTATATTCTACCTTTCTATATAGCTATAGAATTAAGCAGCTAGTTTATTAAGATAGATATTAAGGGAAGGGATAGCTAGTTCTATCTCTAGAAGGTAGGCTAGTATAGCTTTATATACTCCTATAACTATATATAGGCTTTAGGTCTATTCTAGTATAAGCACTTATATAATACCTTAGGGCTTTCCTCTAGGGGTAGTTAAGGTATAGTATACTCCTACGCTATAGATAATAGTTAAATAGATAACTTATATATAGATTAGTCTTACTACTTTAAGGTTAACCTTCTATATACTTATAGCGATTATAGTAAGGGCTTACTACTAGTATTTAAGCTTCCCCTTAAGGGTATCTATATATAGTCCCTAGAGGAGTTTATAGTAAAGGAAGAGTCTAAGGAATCTATATAACTTAATAGGTACTATTATTAGATCTCTAAGTTAGGCCTAAGTTTAGTCTATAGTATGTTTTTAAGTAAAGTATAGAAGCTTTACTTTATCTAGTTCCTAGGTTATTCTATTCATTCGGGCTTAATTATTATAGATATCCTAGGTAGTTTTAAGTTAGGCTTAGGTTTCTTCTATATTATATCTAAATATTAGTAGGTTAGTATTATTAGTAAATCTAATAATTATTATTCTAGGTATATTCTTAAGGGCTTTATAGAGGCTAGAGATAAAGAGAATAAATAGTATAGGTAATAGGGAGGATTCTTAAGAGATACTAGCTTAGACCTTAATAGAGTTAGAAAGTTAGCTATTAAAGCAAAGGTATACTATTCGCGCTATAAGATAGCTAGTAAGCTATATAAGAAGCTATCTAGGAAAGCCTAGTTATTATAAGGCTATAATAAGTTATTAATAGTTAATAGTATTAAAGGCCCTTATAAAGTTAAGTTAGAGGAAAGAGCTAAGGCTATACTAAGCCTAGGCTATATATATAGCTTTAATAATAATAGTAAGGGTAAGCTTAGTAAACCTCTTTAGCTAATTGCCTATCTATCCTATAGGTAGAAGCCCTTTTAATTCTACTATAATTATAATATATTAGCTAATAATAGTCTTAATAATTTTTCTAATAATATTAAGTAAGAATATTAATTACTATCTTAATATAGTTTATTATTTAGCTAGGGTCTTATTTACCTTTAGGATAACTATAATAATTATAGTATAGAAGTAAAGCGGGAAGTAGCCTATTATAATACTAGTATTTACTATTTTAGTAATCATAAGTATAAGTAGCTTACTATATACCTTTAGGAACCCAGTAGGAATACTATCCTTACCTAGGGCTTTCTATAACCTAATCTTTTAAAGGGCTTTATAGATCTTAATAGGTTTAATATAGGGGTATATTAAGCCTAATTTAGGTTTAAGGGTTCTAGGGGGGGAGAGGGGAAGGAGGTTAGAGTTATTAGCCTAGGGTTTAGGGAAGAATCTCTATATAAGAGTTTTAGCCTTCTCTATATAGAGTATTACTAGCTTTATATAGTTAGGTTAGGTAAGGGGTAGTAGCTATAGTAGGGCCGCTATAGTTCTACTATATAGTCTTACCTATCTTTCTATTGCCTAGAACTATATACTATTATACCTTAGAAGCTCTATAAGGAGTTCTCTCTAGAGGGTATATTAAGTGCCTTTTATACTATAGTCCTATTATGCTTGCGCTTTAGCTAGGGCTTGCTAGTCTAAGATTTAACTAGTATGCTAGGCTGTGCGGCGGGCTTATTTAAGCTTGCTAGTTGCTATAGATATTTCGCTATTCTACTATAGATTTTAGTAGGGTATAGGTTTCTTTTGCTTTAGGGTTATAAATTAGGTAATTACTTCTAGCTATTTAGAGAGCTAATTTACTGCCTTATTAAGGGCTTTAGTAGTAGTTATTATACCCTAGGTCTATTAAAGATAGATTATTGCTTTACTAGTAGCTTTATAAGGGTTAGTTTTCTTTTAATTATAACTAGGGTTTAGTTTAGGGGTTAGTTTATCTAGGGTAGTAATAATGCAGATTTATTATAGGAGATAGTTAGATTCTTCTAGTTTATAGTTAGTTCCTTTATATATTATATAAATAGTCTTTAAGGCCTAAGCTAGATTAAAGGTGCTATTTTAGTAGCCTTAGGCTAGCCTAGTAATAGTATTATAAGGCGTGAGGAGGCTAATATAGTACTATACTACCTTCTAGATAAAGATATTACTACCTTAATCTATTTAGCTATAATAGTCCTAGAGAGGGTAGTAGAGGTTAAAGTTACTAATAAGTAGTATATAGTCGCTTAGGGTAGTTTTAGCTAGGGCCTATAGTATAGGTAAGTTACCTTTGCTATTTAGGGGGTTATAAAGAGCTATAATTTAGTATTAGGTCTTTAAGAAGGTAATGCTTACCTAGTCCTTTCCTACTTTAGATAACTATAACTTAGGTCTATATTACTTATTAATATATATTGCTACTTATTTACTTTAGTAAACTATATAGTAGTTATATCTACCTAGGTAGGCTAGGGCTTTAGTCTTAGAGTTTCTATTAGGTTTAAGAAGTATAATTATATTATATTTACTATAGGTCTATAGGGTAATTTACGTAAGGGTAGGCTAGTAGTTAGTATTCTAGAAGAGTACTAGTATTAATTAGTTACTTAGGGGGGTAATAGTAATAGTAAGGAAGTAGAAGTGAATATTATAAGTAGGGATAGTACATAGGAAGTATAGGCCTAGGTTAAGGACTAACTAAGGATGCTTTATAGTCTATTTACTAAGCCTAGGGGCCTTCTAGGCCTCTTTAGTAAGAGGCTTCTAAGTAGTTAAGCTAATAGAGGGGGGGGTAAGAGGCTCTAGGATATAGGTACTTTAGTTACTATATAGTCTTAGAAGTAGAGCGATCTATCTAAGTAGCCTTCCTTAGTATATGCTTAGTGTAAGGCTATAATAGGATAATTATAGCTCTAAGCTATATATTTACCTTTATATAGGATATAGTTTAGCAGGATCTCTCCTTGCTTAGTTAGGTATCCTTCCCTATTAAGGTATATAGTACCCCTATATTACCTATAGATAGAAGCTAACTTATAGTTCTAAGCTAGGTATTTAAATTTAAAGTAATTATAGTATTAAGTAGGATAAAGTCCTTTATTAAAGGGTTTATAATTATATAGCTATATATTAAGTAATAGACTATTATTATAAAGATAGTTTACCTTCTTAATAGAGCTAATACATAGGATTAGGTTTATCTTTACCTTAGGGCTAGGGTAGCTAGTCTTTTATTTTTTTACTTAAAGGATCCTTAGTTAGTTAGATTTAGTAATTTCTTTAATAAGCTTATTAGTATTATTTAGGATAGATATAAGTTAGATTCCCTTTATTATTACTATAAAGATTAGGGGGGATAAGGCTATATTATTACTAAAGGCTTTAGTAACCTAATCCTTAGCGTAGTAGGCTTGCGCTTTATTAGCGGTAAGGAAAGTAAGGACTATATTACCGCTAGGGAGCTTTCGTACTGCGATAACGCTAGAGTTACTACGGGCCTGGTTCGCTACCGCTACGGTATCTTTCAGGGTTCGGTTGCTAATATTGGGAGGAGCGTTTCTAGTTCGGATGGTAACTTTGCGTTTGACGCGGCTTTGGGTCGTTCGTTCGGGGCCTCTATGGTTTAGGGTCGTGAGGTTTTGCGCTGCGACTAATGCGTACGATGGTTGATTTCTTTCGCGGTTATTGGTTCTAGTAAGGGCTGTCTTAATGATTGAAGTAAGGGTATTGGTAATGTTTGAGGTGATTTGTTCTTTAAGGCTTGCTTCTGGGTTGTATGAGGTATTCTTTTCGCGGGAGGTGCGTGCCTATGTCTTGTATGCAATGCTGTAGGATTGGATAATGTTCTAGACTTATTTGAGGAGGTTGGGGGGGATAATTCTAGTAATGGCATTATATGCTTCGCTTTCTAGGTTATTGACTAGTGTTCTGCTAGTTTCCGCATTGGGTTTGTTGCTTTCGCTCGGTGTGTATTGGCTGATTCCTGCTAAGGGGTTGTGTTGGCTTTGGTTGAGGCTACGCGCCCCTGAGTTGATGGTTATCGGTAGTGTATTAGCGCTATTACTGTGGCCCCGATGCGCTATTGAATCTTGAGTAATGTGCGTACGAGGATTTCGAATCTGGTGTCGGAATGTATTTTAAAGGTAGGTTGGTGGCACGGCAAGCAGAAACTGGGAATTCGTAAAAAGGTTGAATCTTAAGTGAAAAGATTATCTTTCTTAATACTTATACTTAAATAAAAATTTCTTTTTAATTTTTATAAATTTAATACATTAAATTCTTTCTCTACCTCCCTAACTATTGCATCTAGAAGCATAATACAATTCAGTCGAGCAAGAGACATTAATATACCAAAACGGGTGTTAAGATAGTTTATAATATCACCAATCTTGCTTATCCGCTCCTCCATGCGCCTCACCAGCTCAGGACGTTGCTTGCTCGTTGCTGAATGCAAAGTGCGAATCTCCTCAACGTGTCTATCCACATCATTCTGAACAGCAATTAAATCCTCCAGCTTTGTGAGACAGTCGATCCGATCCACTGTATCGTTCAGCACTGCATCAATGTTTTCCTCCAAGTGTTTGTTACGAGCATACACTTTAATCTCAGCTTCAGCAAAGTCGGCAACCTTGGCTCCGCCCAGCTTTCCGCCGGCCTCTGTGGCATTGAAACCATCTTGGCACACGTACGAATTAGCCAGGGTAGTGACAAGTCGCTCAGCAACAGGGAGCTGATTCTCTACCTAGACGCATAGAGCTACTTGCACGAACACCTGGGCTGGCTTCCCCGTTTCGCTCGTTAGGCTCATCGTCAGGCCCAGTGGCTTGTTGATGTTATTCACGTTTGGCTTCAGGTAGTCCTGGGTCCTGTTCTGGAGCTTGTCTGAGCATCCAACGTACAGCGGGCTCTGGATCTGAAACACATCTCCGGTTGGGTCGCTCTGCGTGCTGCACCGACGACCCAGCGCCTCGTGCAGAGCGTTCACCCGGGCCAGCTCATCCGCATTGTCAATGAATCGTGACTTCCGCCCCTTCACTGACCCTGGAAACTGACCATCAACTGACCTGACGAACAGGACATCGCTGTTGCTGACAGACGCGCCATTCACGAGGGCCATGTACCCTCGGCAGTACTGCTTGATAAGACGCCGCAACTGCTCAATCTCGTTGCGCGATAACCACTTGCCGGCACGACCGCTGACTGCAAGGCCAACAACGTAGATTCCAGGACCTTTGCGGGGATACCAGCCAATATTGGGGTCCGTGATGGAATCATACGCCACGGTTCCTCTCATGATAGCTTCGAGCCCTTTCTTCGGAATGGCAGCTGTCAGCTTTGCCAGGGTCCACCCCAGCTTTAGCTCGCTGTCAAAGCTCGACACTGTCTTTTCGGTCCCAATGTGGACTTTGCGGAACGACGGGTTCAACCGTGCATTTCGGATGTTGTTGGCTAGGGTGGGGAATTTGAGAAACAGGGCGTAGTATCCGTCGGCCTGGAGTGTCTTGAGCAGAGTCGTGGTCACGCTCTCCAGTGGTGCATCCGCAGAAGGAATGGAAGCGGACATGTTCTCGGAGAGGCCCCTTCGCAGTTCAATCGGTGTTTCGGCGGGATCGGATTCGAAATCGACGTAAATCCTTGTGCGGTACGATTGCTTGTCACCCCGAACGCCGGAAGGTTGATGATGGAATGGGGTGACTGACTCGGTAATTCTCCAACGTCAATTCTGTAGTCACGAGGCCGGCTACATTCGAATCACATGACCAAACAAAAGGTCGAGCATCTTGTATGGTCGCTGTGCTGTCCAATGCGAACAAGAGTGGCTGCTAAATCCATCTGGTCGAGAATTTTGAGCTTGGGCAGACTGCCCAATTGGGGTTGACTAGACGGCAGAGAATTCTCCGATTGGTCGGATGTTTTCAACCTCCCAATAACATCATCATAGCACAGGTACGTCTGCTTTTCCACAGGTCCTATAGGTCTTTGTATTGCCGGCGCAAAAGTAAACAAACAGCCTGGCGGACATTGGTTTGATTCCCGCACCAGCTGGCAGCCAAGTGCCGGCGCGCTGGAGGCTAATTTCATACCGAGAAGAGAAAACTTTCTCAACGCCGCTCTTCTACACTACACAATCACACCCTGCAACCCGAATTCGCAACAATCCATTTTCGAGACCATCCACACATCATTTACCAACTCGCGAATATGGATTCAAACAATCATATGAATTCTGGAGCCCGTCAGGGCAACCAAAATCAGCAGGGCAGCTCGACCCAGCAACAGCAGGGCGGCTCGTTCCAGCAGCAGCAGGGCCAGCAGCAAATTGCTGCTTTCGCCCCTAGCATTCAAGGAGACGGCGGCCAGCAGCAGGTTGCAGCTTTCGCCCCCGGCGCTCAGGGCCAGCAGCAGGTTGCAGCTTTCGCCCCTGGCGTTCAAGGAAACGAAATAGCCCACCGTGGGCCAGCTCACTTGGACTCCAACGACTTCGCGGTGTTTGCAGATGGCGAAGAGACTACCAATGCCGCTGCGTATGTGCAGAAGGAGTCTGGCACGCACCGAGGGCAGACGTGGGCCATCAACTTTCGCAGGCAGGAAGAACCCGTAATTTACATTGGGGAATCAGACTTCAAAAAGCCACGGGTGAAGCAGATGACCTGTGACCTCACCAACTTCTTTCCGCCGGGGGTAAATCCGGCAGATCTCAACAAGCCCTCGCCGATTCCTCCCCGAGCCACCGGATTTGCGGTGATAGCTGGTGGCAGGCCTGGAGGACAGCCACCCCAGGTCTCGTTCCCAGCTCAACAGGCGCCTCAAAGACTCTCGCGGAACCAGCGTCGCGCAGAAAGGAGGGCGCTGGCGAAAATTGAAGAATGGCGCCGGGAGGGTACTCACGGGTTGTCTCAGCTGCAGCCGTTGCCTGTGGTTCAGCAGTCGCTTCCGTCGATGCAGCAGCAGCCGGTGCCATCGACGGAGCTCCAGACTCGCATGGAGGTGGAGCAGCCAGAGACAGACTGTGCTCACCCGTCGGTGGACGGGTATGTCCATGGCTGCCCAGTCTGCAACGACAGAGGCCACACCGTCGCAAAGTGTCCCAAGGGGCAGCCTGCTGGCTGGGAGGCTCTTTACTGGGGCGTGACCAGACGGGCAAACCGTCCCGCTTTGGCCGGCTACTGGGACTGGATGGAGCTTGTTCGGGTGTTGGCAGATGAGAAGCCACCAGATGGCTACGCCATCCCCAAGCGGTTTCCTTGGCGCTCATCATTTGTGCTCTCCATGGTCGAATACAGCGAGCACCCATGGCTGGCCTTTGATTACGCCAAGAACGATCCCGCATACATGCAGGCCAGGGACGAACTCACCTGCCACCTCAAGGCCGTGAAGCAGAACTACGCCCGGATCTACAATGAGGCAGAGGAGCCACATGGCATGGCTGTCTTGATTGAGGAGCCTGATGAAGTGGCCAACCCCCCCAAGCATGTCGATCCTCTCAAAGACAGGAACGCCGATGGGGACAAGGTGGCATGGGTGGACCCAGAGCCGACGGAGAACCCTCCACGCCAGGATGAGCAGATGGACCTCGATTTGGACATTGAGCACGACGAGGAGGATGACACGGCTTTTTGAAAGCCAGGGTGTCGTGCCAGCAGCCCAGTCCGGCAACTACAGAGGGAGGAGTAGGGGGGGAGGGCAGATTCAGTGTGAGGACAATTGACACTTGCACGTTTTGACATTGTTTCTTCCAACATTTGTACATGTGAAGTAATATGCCAATCGTAGCGGGGAGATGAAAGACGCCAATTCAGCTGAGACAGTTGCGAACTCGGAACTTTCAGCACAACTTACACACGTAACCTCATTTGATCAACATTCCTGTATACCGACACTACTCTCCGTCGTTGCACGTCCTCCAAATTGTACTTGTCTCTGGCGTAGACTAATCTGACCTTCATGTTTCATTTCATTCCTGGATGCTACATCAAAAGGCAACGGTAGTATCACGAAAGCAGTAGTCGACGCTCAATCGTGACAATTTCCCAACATAATTCTATGGGATCTCCTCCAACCGTCACCCATGGGCACTGCCTCCGAAAACCTCGACAACGGTACTTTCTCCAAGCTCCTAGTTGTCGGTCTGCTGTTGCTCCTGCAGCTCCGCGTCGGGCTCCTCCTCAACAGGCCCAGCTGGAAGACCGAGGCGTCGGGCCTCACCACCGACGCGTTCGGCCATGCGCCGATGAGCGACTTCGCCGAATGGGACGTCGTGTCCTTCTAGTAGTAGGTCAAGCCATGCCAACATGTCGTACCAGCAGAACAAAGCGTGGTTAATGACGGATTTGTCAGAGTCGCGGTGGCGGGAGAGCCCGAAGACGAGCTTGGTGCCGCCGCCCTTCACCTTCTGGTCGCCAATCTCCAAATATCCCGTGTAGTACTCACGTAGAAGCCCTCTCTGCGACCTCCAGCACACCTCCCAGTCCCGATTATCTGGGAAGGGGATCTCCCAAGTCCCGCATGAGCCGGCCGGGAAGCCAGGCACGGGCGGCGCGACCGGCTCAGCGAGGTCCGGATACCACATCTTGTGCGCCGACAACAAGCAGACCTTGGCGGGGGGGAGAGGGCCGGCGACAGGATCCTCAGAGCCCTCCTCGCTTGCGGCAGCGGGGGCCTTTCCGCCCTTCTTCCCGACAAAATGACCGGAGGATGGCGCAGCGGAAGGGAGGCTCTCGGGCACGAAGGGCTTGGCTGATGCCCAGCTCATCTTGGCCTCGGTCGACTTAGAGCCGACAGGCGCACGAGAAAGGACAGAGACGTCCACTGCCAGACCCGGAGTAGTCTTCGCGGCAGCCTTGACTGACGGAGGTAGACGAGCTTATCCAACGCCTCCGCGAGGATTGCGGGAAAGTCATCTTCTTCGATTATAACACCCATTTTGTCCATGTGTGAATGTGTGAATGTGTGCTTGGGTGAGATGGGAATCGTGATGGTGACTCTGCCAAGTTGAGAATGTGGTTGCCTGCGCGCCCATTCACCAGTACGTAGTGCTTTGTTTGATTCCCTGAAATTTCTCTGTGGCGTTGCCAGCTGTTGACACTTGTTGAGTGTTTGCTGGTTGCAGCGTGCACCTTGCGCCGACGTCGCTCTGGTTTGCCATCACTACCGATACGAACATGTTTTTATGTGTCCTGAACAAACCATCATTTCAACCATCAGCAACCATCGGCCTTCCAGGTCCCTGTTTGTGCCCATGCACTCTACATCTGTAATCCAACTGACAACGATAGTACTTTCAACCCGACACGCCGCGAACCGTACCCCACGAGCCCTACCGTATTCGACGCTTCGAGACACGATGTCAGAAGAGACTTTGGAGGAGATACGAGAGTGGAGCGAATCAGGTGGATTCGGACACATCAAGGCAGATGAGGCGTGGTACCCTGCCTCGGAGAAAAGCACCGTGTGGTCCTCGCGGTCCCGGGGGGCCAAGAAAAGGAGCTCGTTCTTGACGAGCTTCACGTCGCGGGGATCGAGGCGACGAGCAGCTTTGGCAAGGACACCAAAGCCTGCGTCATCGACCACGCCGAGCTTTACGCTTTGGCTAAGTCGGAGGCGAATGGGGGACTCCTTGGGCCGGACGTGGCGGTCGTCTGTGAGGTCGACATCCACTACGGTCTGGAGTTCGTCCTAGGCGTATCCTACCTCATCAAACGCGCCAGGCTTCAGGGGCGAGCATGCGTTATTACCATGTCTCACGTAGGCGTTGAGCAGCCACTGGCTAAAGTGCTCCGCCTGATTGCACCCGCGCTGGAGCCGTTGCGGTAGTTTCGGTGTGCCGAGTTCAATAAAATGCCAGTGTTCATTGCTGTTCTTAATAGCCATGACTTGTCCCTTTCCTTTTCTCACTTTGTACTGCGACGTTTCCTTGTATATGTAGAACAATGAGGTTTGAGCATGTAGGTACATGTTAGTATCCAGGATAAGTTGTTTGCATGGTCACAATGTCGATGGGAGATAATGCTACACATGAGAACTTCGGAGGGATACGCAATCATTGAATTTTGGAACTAAGCTGTACCATTGCAACATCACAGGCCCAGCAGAGCTAATCTCGCCTCGTCCGACGGGGAGAATTCTAGGTCCAACTCTCCACTTGGAGCCTTGATGCGAACGTAGAGATCAGTGACTACATTCTCCGAGTCCACACGATCGATGCTGATCCACCGCATCTGACGGTCTTGGAACCCAACCAAGAGGGCGGCCTCCAGTTCCATCACCAGAACCAGAGAGGCTTCCTGTCCGCGGACCGCGACCGCGATGTTGAGCGGGACTTGAATGTCGGCGACCGCGCTGACGGATGCTCGTAATAGCGATTGGCACAGTCCTCGATGGATTCGATCGCAGGAGGCCACGCTGTTGATGGTGGTCTGGATCCTGCCAGCCGCGTCCAATCCAGAGCCCAGAGTGTTGGTGGAAAGCCGAGCGAAAAGATCCAAACAGGCTTCGTTTGCTTGCGAGCACTGTTCAACCGTCCCCGAGAGCCAAAACCGCACAGAAAGACCACATTCTGAAATTTTCCTCCCGAGATCTGCTTGGAGGGCTCTCGTCCACGAAGGGGTTCACGTCATCCTCCAGCGTTCTGATCAACGTCGACCACTCTGAATGGGACGCGTCGGCCCCGACCACACTGTTGAAGAGCGCCGCCAGAGACAGTTCCCGGTTCCTGGCCTTCTCCTTGGTGGCAGTCTCACGCTGGGTGAGCTCCTCCTTGACCGTCGTGCATGCTGAGGCCTCGCTCATTGCACTCTGCCTGGCGAGTTCAAGACGTCTCTCCATATCCGCGTTGCGACCCTCGGCATTCTCCCGCGCAGCCACCTCAGCTTCGTACTTCACGTAGGTATTGCAGGTTTTCACGTTCGATGAATGGGCCTTGTGGTTCGCCGCCCTCACCCTCTCCTGCAACGAAACGACCTCCTGAACCCTAGCGTTGCAATCGCTCTGCAGGATGTTGTGGTCCGTGACGAGCTCTTGGTTTTGACCTTCGAGGTGTGCAATTTGCGCGTCCCTGTCGGCGAGCTGCGATGTGGCATTGCTCAGCTGCGCGGACAGATCGGCAACCTTCTCCTCGGACAGCTTGGAGTCATGCTGAAGCTGTCTGACCTTGCGAGTCTTTGCCTGCAACTTTTCCAGCGACTCTTCCAATTCGACGCTGAGCTCGGCGTTGCTCTTCGCCTTCAACTGCTGCTCGTCGTTGAGAGCCGCCTTGAGTGACTTGATGCACGCTTCGAGGCCCGGCACACGAGCGGCGCGCTCCTGCTCCTGTTGCAGTTCCTGCCGGAGGGCTATTGCGTCTTCCCAGTGCTTCTTCGAGCTGGACTTGTAGTCTTCTTTTCTTCGTTCCGTTTGATCTCGATCCAGCTTGGCCCGAAACAGCTCGCTGGCTTGGTCCGCAAACGCCTTGTTCAGGCTGGCAACCTCGGCGCGCCTATCGTCCAACACGGTCTTGGTTGAGACCAGCTGCGACTTTAGATCAAACACCTCGTCGCGCAGCTTGTTCAACTCGATCGTATCTCGCATGTCTTCCTGCAACGTCAACTGGGACCCCGACGAAATTGCCGGTCCCTGACGGAGGTCAATGCCTGTCTTGAGCTTCTCTGCGAATTCGTCGCCCCAGTGGCTCAGCATCTCGATGGGGAGTAGGGGATCCTCCATCACGCACGCGAAGGCTCGGAACGCGACGGTCCGGGCAAAGGTCCTCGAATGGTGTAGGTAACGGCTTGTTCAGAAACTCTGTGACGCGCGCGTCAACCTCCATCTCTCGTTGTAATGCCTTGATCTTCTCCCGGTTGCGCGCCTGCCACTCCACAGCATTCTCCAGCATTGCCTCAAGTTTTGTAGCGGTGGTCTTGTCGCAGCCAGCCACGTCTGCCATGTCGGCCATATCCTCACTGTGGTAGCCCCGGAGCTGGGTCATCTTATTGTCGAGAAGGATTAACCGCTGATACACCTTCTTTACAACATCCTTACTCGAACCAAATGTCTGAGTCGCGAGTGTTAGCTGGAGCGCTATGGTGATGTTATGTGCTATGGTATGTGGAAGAATGGTGTAAAGAGTTAAGATTAAAGAGAGAAGAATAAGAGGTAAAGAAAATAAGAAGGGATTAATAATAGTAATAGTATAGTAACTATATTAAAAGCTTATCTATAGTTTAAAAGCTTTATAAAATAATAATAAGATTTAATAAATATATATTTTATAAAGTTTTATAAAATAATTAAATATAACTTATTTATAAATTTATTTTATTATTAATATTATTAATATTTTTTAAAAAAGAATTTATTAATTAATTTAAAGGTAAATATATTAAGAAGTTTTAACTTTTTTATAAGATAAATCTTAACTATTTATATTAATAATAATATAATATTAATAGTTTTTAAAAAGATTTTTAAAATTATTATATATATTTATAAATAAAATTTATAAATAAAGTTTTAAATAATATATATAAATAAAGTTTTAAATAATATATATAAATAAATTATTAATAATATAATTATATATTTAAATATTATATTTTATAATAATATTAAATAAAAATAAAAAATAATATATTTAATAAAAAGTAATTTTCTAATATAAAAAGAAATTAAGTATATAAAAAAAGAATAATTTATAAAGAATTAAGAAAATTATATTTTTAAAATATATTATATTTATTTAATATTTAAGAATAAATTTAATATTTTATTATTTAAATAGAAGAAAAGTTATAAATAAAACTAAATTATATATATAGAAATAGACTTATTATAAATAAAATAATATTCTATATAATAAATATATTTATCTTTATTAATATATAAGTATTAAAGGTATTAAAAGAAGTTTAATTTAAGTATATAATTCTCTTTTATATTTAAATATATAATAATTTAATTAATAATTTAAATTAAATTTATATATTTTAATATATTTTAAGATTATTAAGTATATTTAGATTTAAATAATATATTTATAATAAAATTATAATTATTATTATTTAATTTAAGTTAATAATACTTATTTTTAAAAAAATATTATTAATTAACTTAATATTAAATATATTAAGAAATTTTCCTTTTTTATATAATATAAGTCTTTATTATTTATATTAATAATAATATAAAATTAATATTATTTAAAAAAAAGCTTTAAACTTATTTTATTTATTTATAAATTTATAAATAAATCTTATTAATAAATATAATTATTAACTAAAAGCTATAAATAAAAAATTATATATTATTTATAAATTAAAAATATAAACTATTAATTTATATAATATTAAGATACTTAATACTATAAGTTAAGGCTTAAGCTAATAATACTTAGCTATATTAATATTAGCTTTATAAGTATAATTAATTAATATAATAAATAATTAAATTAATATTTATTTTTTATAATAATTAAATATTATATATATATATAAAATAAACTATAATACTAATTATTATTATAGCTTAATTAAGCTAACTTATTATACTTAATTAATAAAAATCTATAATAAATTAATTTAAAAATAATACTATATATATTAAAGTATTATTTTATAATTAAAAAGTAAACTTATTATATTTAAGCTTTATTAATATTCTTATAAAAATAAACTTATTTTTAAATATATAATATTAATATTATAGCCTGAGTTAAGACTAAGCAGTCACAACTAGCAGAACTATAATATAACTACTTTTTCCACCCTATTATCTATAGATCACTAACTTACCACCGTAATCCAAGTGATCCCTAAACCATCCACCAACCATAAACAGATCACTACAACGCCAGCGCGATCCAGCCTCTAGATCACCTGGATCACCACCATAATCCAGTGATCCCACTCTAGTATATACATACATTCTTCTAGCACGCTAGACAAGAGCCTTAAGCTCCTTAGCTATTAACACACTTAGTTACATTAAATCTTCCATTCTACCATTACCAGACCGTGACCTATATTGCTCACTACGACGTCCTGATCCACTCGATCATAAACACCACGCCTTGGACCTACCCTACACCCCTAGGTTAGACCCGACCGTCACACGTTAGCAACCCAGTTTGCTTCTGCTCTTGGGAATGTGGCGAACGGCTTTAGCTGTGTGAGAATTTCTCTTCGCCAAGTTCAACATCAGGCTGGGTGAACTCGGAGACACAGTTGTTCGTTGACTCCTCTTGGGAACGTGGCGAACGACTTTGGCTATGTGAGAATTTCTCTTCGCCAAGTTCAACATCAGGCTGGGTGAACTCAGAGACATAGTTGTTCGCTGACTCCTCTCGGGACGCAGACTCATCAACAGCTGCGACATCATCAACGGGCGCTGACTCGTCGGCGGACACAGGCTTGTCAACGGTCGCAGGCATATCGACAGTCGAAACGCCGACAGCCTCAATCCCAGTCGCGGCATCATAATATGCCAATTCACCAGCCGTAGGCCCTTCAGATGTGGACTGGATTTCAGGCGCTGAGCCAGCGGCTGTGTCAATATCCATCTCGTCCACTGACTCACGCCTGACTTCGACCATGGAAGCGTCGGCCTTGGAATCGTCATCCGAGAAGCCCTCCCACGACGATTCGTCACTTGGGATCGAGATGATATCCCCCTGAGCTTCAGACCCAACGTCAGGCCCGAAAAAATCACCCAAGAACTCGCTTCCCGCATCGGCCATGAGCTGATCGGACTCAGGCTGCACCTCTTCATCAAGCATACGCAGGGCCCGATAGAGGTTGACGTCCGTGGCTTCGCCAAACGGATCAGAGTCGTCCCCGGAATCCATTGGCGCGCTTTCCGTACAGTCCATGTACTCATTTGGATCGAAGTTGGCCATGGCTCGCTGACTTAAGAAGAGTTCGCGTTTGGGAACGTTGGGTGGAGGAATTTCGACCGCGGTCATTTCGTCAGCCTCGCTGGTTTCAGCGGGCTCGTTCGTTTCGGCGTTCGTGGTGGTGTTGGCGGCCTCGATAGATTCACCAGCCTCGACAGATTCACCGGTCTCGATCGTTTCGCCGGTCTCGATCGCATTCTCGATCGTTTCGCCGGTCTCGATCGTTTCACCAGTCTCGACCGTTTCGCCGGCCATCGAGATGCGCTCCCTTCGTCTGGCCCACCGGAGTTGGTCCCGCAGCGCGAGGTCATGCCACAGGACCAACTGCTCACTCGACGGTGGGTCACCCCATAGACCAGGGCTGGTCGCCATCGCGTACTGGAGCTCGGTTGGCATGAAGGGCACCCTCGTCATAGGGTTATGCAGCTCGTCTAGGGCGGTGGTCACAGCCTCCAAGTCTGCGGACGTGATTGCATATGGGCCGTCTCCGCTCCTCGGATCCTTGGCGCCTTTGATGTTCTGCTCGAGAACCCTCAACACTCGCGAGATCGTGCCGAGTGCAATGCTCTTCTCCTTGCACATATCTCTCGCTCTGTGATGCTGATCACGGATGTGCTTGGGCCCCTGCTGCTGTTCGACGACCAGCTTGAACTGGTTGAGGAAGGGCTCTAGGTGTTCGAGCTCCGTGAGTTGCTTCCACGGGCGCTGATCGTTCGTTCGCAGAATCACCGCGTACTGGAGGGCGAGGCTGAGATGCATCGCTGACCGTCCCGGGACGGTGCTCTCCCAAGCGAAATGTGTGATCAGGGGGCTTAACGAACGGCAGAAAACAGTCGAGAACATCTTCGTGTCAAGACTGAAGCCGCCCTTGCCCACCCTCTCTCTGCTGAACTCGAACCCGTGCTTATTGCCGACAATGTCCAAAGGGGTGCACGACATAAACTTGAGGCATAGCCCCCACAGATGTCTGTAGGGGGGCTCGGTGCTAGCCGTCAACGCCCAGCTTCCGCGTTGCTGCTCAAAATCTCTGCAAAGCTCATCCTCGTCTTGTCGAGACCAGTATCTATCAAAGACGGGTCGGGGAACGGCTGGGTGGATTTCGCCTGCGGGAAGGGGCTTGTTTGGGAACTCTTTTCGGCGGCGAGTTCGCTTCTCCACATGGTCATCCAAGGATTCGAGGAACGTCTTCAAAGCCTTCTGAATTCTCTTTGGCCGGCCGTCATCCTCGGCATCATCCTCGTTGTCTTTGCGGGCCTTTTTCTTCCGTCGCCCCGGCCCCGGTGGCCGCCCCGGCTTCCTCTTCGCCTGGACCTGGGGCTCGGGTTCGGGCTCTTTGTCGGAACCGTCGCTGCTCCCTTCGACTTCCGCCGCGAAGTCGGATTCGGAACCAATCTCGAGCACGGCAGCTTTGCGTGCCGGAGCACGGCCGGAATTTCTGGTCGTGGCAGGCATGTTGATTGCTGCTTTTAAATCCGTGTTTGAGAAAGACGGTTGTTGACGGTATTCAGTGGTTGGGGTGTGGTTCTGCGTGGTTGGAAAACACATCACCTCGCAAAGGTCAACCAGCTGCTGCCAGCTGGCACGCCACGCTCGGAGTGGTTCAATTTGGTCCAGACTTCACGGAGCGAGTCAAGCGACCACCAAGCGGGCCAAGCAACCACGAAACCACGGCGCAATCAGTGCAAGCCAAGTTTCATTGGGCATAGTAGCACCGGCGACGTCGAACCAGAAACGGAGTCATCGTGGCTCTCTGGTGTGTTCGTCATGGCTGACACGAGGCATGTCACACCAAACAGTCCAAGGTCTCTCCCTAGTTGTGGCTCCCTTGGCATGCACGAATCCAGCGAGACGAGGATCCCAGTGGCAAGTTGTTGTCCGTACTGCGAGTCCCAGTCTCGGCTTTATTTCCAGAACTTGGTATGAAGCTCTTACTGACGTACAGATTCGAAGATACAACATCGCGCTCTTTTGTTCGTCGTCGACTTCCCACCCGCATTACTGCTTGGGGGTGTTCTGTCACCGCTTCGATCAGGAATGGATTGGAGACAACCCAACCGATGAACATCGACAGAAACATATGTTTGCCTGCTTTCAGTGGATGTTTCCGGCCAGAGCGGACATCATCCCACAGTTGAAAGAGGAGGCTAAATGCCGGGCCGTCGAGTTCTTTGGCAAAGCTGGTTGGACTCGGGTCTTAATCTCTCATTTCACCCACAGGGTTGACGAAACCCTACGGCACCTAATCGGTTAGTGCTGACCTCGTCCTGAAGCACATCCTCTGATAAAACAGCTCGCGTCCAGATCTGACACACTGCTTGACTGCTTCTTGTCATCGCAAAATGTCGCAATTTCACCCCATCTACCCCATCTGGTTCCTCTGGGTCGACCCCATCCTGACCATCGCCGGGATGTACGGCAACCTCCTCGACCACGACATGGCCGCCTTGGCGTTCTTCTCGAACTACCCGGCAACCGAACGCCTCAAGCCGTTTATGTATCAGATCGGCGGCATGGGCCGCTCCAGGCTCTTTTGCTGCGGTACACCGAGGACGTCTACGTTTGGAAAGTCATGCAGCTTGCCATCATCTGGGCTGACTTTACCCTGCTTACCGCCATGTACGTGGCGATGCGACTGGAAGGACGGCTTGCGATCTCGGATTGGAGGGTGGAGGACTGGTTCAGCATTGTTACTACTGGAATGTGTACAGTCCTGCGGGCCTTGTTCGTCTTGGGTGTTGGTGTCAACTCTGGGAAAGGGAAGAAGGAGTAGAGGTTATCACCTGTTTACGAGGTCCGAACAAACCTGGTTCTCTTCGCTCTGTTTCAGTTTAGTTGTCAGATTACATCCACCACCTGTTGAATGGTTAATTTCTGGCTGGCACTGAATTGATATAAACTTCACCAACTCAACCTCCCAACACATACGACCATACCCACTAGAAAACTCGGGATCCCGTCAAGTTCTTGCATTGTGTTTATTGATGGCCATTTTCTGTGACTCGTGCCTCCAGAATTGGGACCAAGGCCGCCATTTCCAGAGACTTGCGAACAAGGAGCTAGCCAATAAGGAGCCAACACACCAGCTGTTAACAACAATGTGACTGAAAACAAGGCGCATCAGGATAAGATAGAGAATAAATCCAAAAATAAAAGGTGTTATGTAGTAATAAGTATATATAGAATAGACTTATATTTTTAAATTAATTTATTTCGCTCTGTTTGAGATCATGGTGCTTGTTTCAAACCTCGAGGAAACCTCACTAAACATAACTATAAGAAGTAGACTCTAAACACTGCTTAGATAGAGAAGATAGGCTCAATTCAATCACTTCTTTTACCCCGTCCATTTATGTGCATACATAACCTCGTATTTTCGAGAACCCTTTAACCCCGAATATCTGTTATTCCGAGCCCGAAGTACCCCACTCTGTGATTTTCGACCTTGACAAGCTTCGGTTATGAGAGCTTTAGGAGCCCAGGAATGACCCATGCCTATGGACCCTTATCCGGTTTCCTTGGCCAGGTAACGGGCAGCAGGCCCTTGCTAGGGGGTCGGGGAATCTCTGTTTCTGCTGCTGGTGTTGCTACCTTGATAAAGCTATTTGTCAGACACCTTGGGCCTTATGAATGGTGAAACTGCTGCGCAAAAGTGTGGTTCCACATCTTTTGGCATAGCGGTTATTCACTAGGTCGTGACATTATTCTGAGCTCTCTTGACTGCTCCCCATTACGATGCCCGACCCAAGCCTGTCCACAAGGCCCCATTGCCGATGTTTTCGCTCTATTACGTCCCAATCCCTCCAACTTCGTCAAGCAAGTCGAGGCAGCCCTTGCCGTTGCTCCTGTGGGCTTCCCGAGCATCCCTGACCTTCCAATCATTATCTGGAGGAATCGACGCTTCGTCCTCGAGTCACATCTTGACCGGAAGCGCTCTAAGGGTCGGCATAGCTGGACCGAGCCCATGGGTACTTCCTCGCAGAGCTAGATGCCGGAGATAGCATTAAGGGCGCTGTCTGGTCCTGTACGGTCTGCGCCCGACGTAACAAGCCACTGTTCTTCGTTGCGCAGTCGACAGCATCGTCTATACGGCACCTTCTTGAGGAGCACTCTATCTGTGAGGACTCGAATAATCAGGAAGCATCTCTGACTGTTCCAGAGCTTCAAGAGACAGTATCAGCAAAGCGAGCGGCCGGATCGACAACGACAAAAACCCAGGTGACCTTGATCAAGATCTCAAGTACTAGCCCTCTGTAGGCATAAAGGGGACCATAGCGGCAAAATATCGCGAAGACGATCGAGAAGGTTATCCGGGATTGGGGTATCGAGAGCCAGATCGGCGTCAGCATCTGTGATAATGTCTCTAACAATGACACCTGTCTAGCGGCCCTATACCCTTGTCTGAACCCTAGATTTAAGCCCGACGACGTCCAACATCGACGAATGAGGTGCTTTGGTCATATACTAAACCTTGTTGCTAAGGCCTTCCTCTATAGGGTACGATGCCGATGCCTTCGAGCTTGACGGTGATTATCTGGAGCAGCTAGACGACCAGGAACGAGCTCTTAGGCATTGGCGATGCAAGGGGTCTGTCGGGAAGCTTCAAAACATCTTCCAGTTTATCAGAGCCTCCCCACAACGGATGGAAGCCTTCAAGAAGGCAGGCATTGGCCCAGGAACAAGCTCGGTCACAGCTTGATCGACCTACTCGGCGTTGAAATCGTCAGCCTCGCCGGTATGACGAGGCTACCCTCCTAGAGCATATTAGGGCAGCCTACATGAACGTCAGGGTCGTCAACATGCTGTCGAGGGAGAAGGCCTATATGAGGGCATCGATCAACAATGCCTGGGTCAAGCTTGACCACTACTAGCTCTTCTCGCGGGATCCCCTCTCTTTGCTGCAGCCGTTATCCTACATCCTGGCAATGGGCTACCGTTCCTCGAGGAGGTGTGGTCTGACCAGGGCCAGTGGCTCATCGACGCTAAACGGGACCTCGAGGCCTACTTTGACCGTTGGTATCGGCATCCTGAAACGTTTGGGGATCCCTTCAGCCCATCACCATCCCCAGGGCCCCAGCAGCAGCAGCAGCGGCAGGGGCCGCAGAAGGAGCCGAATCAGTTCGAGCAATGGTGTAAGAGCCGGAAGCCTAGGCCACAAGACCCTGATGATGAGGAAGGGGAGCTTCAGCGTTACTACAGGCTCCGCATCGAACAGGTCGATGATTCCGTAAGGTGGTGGGCAGACAGGAGGACTGAATTACCTCGTCTGAGCCGTCTAGCCCTTGATATCTTAGCCATTCCGGCCATGGCAGCCGACTGCGAAAGGGTCTTTAGCATCGCGAAGCTGATGATTACGAGTCAAAGGCATCGCCTCCAGGACCTGACGATCGAGATGATGCAACTGCTGAAGCACTGGGTCGGCGAAGGGGCAGTCAGTCAGGATCGGGACTATCCCCTTCTGACGACTATCAGGTCGTCGAGGGCTTGGGAATAGCTTCATTGGGGTCCGGTTGGGGAAGGGCTTATCAGATATCTGCAGATATATCAACCAATCAGCCGTTGGGCTTCAAATCTAGCAGACAGATCAGATCCAGGGTCGAATCTGATCTGACTGATCTGATTCCATCGCTGGGTGATGCTTTGGGTCGGTGGGGCCTAGCGCCGCCATTTTTGTCTACCTAGTTGTCGCATTTCCAGCTGAGGCAAAAGGGAATGCGCACTCCACAAGTTGCAGTGCTAGATGGTCCTATAGGCTGAATGTGACACTAGTCACCGCATTTGGTGTCAGCCAGCTCTTCCCTGTTGCCTTTGCCTAGTTCCGGTGTGTGTGTTGGTCGCGTCTTACCTGCAGTTCGACAATTCTCTCTAGCTACTTCAGGTAAGCCCTCCAGTCTTCAGTTGCCCACTGACAGAAGAGAAGGGCTCGGTCGGAAGCTCCTCTCCGGCGTATCAAGCGAGTTGTCCTCGGGTCGCGCGTCTTTGCCTGTCAGCTGCTTGAATCTTTCTTCACAAATTCACATCCCGACGAGCTTTCGTGACGATCCAGAGCGCGTTGCCATTTGTCACGTCAAATTTATAGTAAAAAGACCGCGACGCGAATAGAGCAGTCGTCATTTACTGGATCATCGTCGTTGCGATACTTGGCTGTTCGCGGAGGTTGTAGCAGAGCTGGCATTGCCTACCCGAGCGCGCCAGGCCGTCGATTTCAAGCGAGTTGCCCTGCGGGCGCAAGGACATCTGTTTTCTGAAAGTGCTAGATCGGTGGTTCTCCTCGTCATAGGCAACCATCACTTGATGAAACGTCAGTATCTCCTTCAGTCGCCTGGATTACGTTGAGATGCGCCCGCCCGTGGTCGCTTTCGATGCCCAGGCATCTTATCGGCGTTAGCACTCTGCTTGCGAGGCGTCGGAATGGCGAATTCCGGGTGGGTAGTGGGTCGACTTACTGCTGTACTTCGCCTGGCCTGACCAATTCTGAGTCAATGTATGTCAGATGCTCGTTGTTTAACCAACCAACAACCGACAACCGACAACCATCGACCAACAACCAACAACCAACAACCAACAACCGACAACCATCGACCAACAACCAACAACCAACAACCATCGACCAACAACCAACAACCAACAACCAACAACCGACAACCATCGACCAACAACCAACAACCAACAACCAACAACCAACAACTTACCCCCACCACCCCCACCAAGACCGAAACCATCGTGACATCCACGACCCGCCGAAATACCACCTAAAGGGATCCGATTGCCGGTCCTAAGGCCCACCGGGTGCGACCTTGAAGCCTCTCGTCCCTTACCCCAATCCTTCTGTCAGATATCCAAGGAGTGTGAGTTAAGTAGATTAAAGATAAGATCACAAGACACCTGGCAGAGCAGTCGACCTCGATGCTTTGGCTTACGAAGCGTCGAGGAGAACTGGCTCACTTGCCACCACCTTGCTGGCTTTCATTGCTGCTCTCTTCTTCGCCTTCTTGGCTGCTTCTTCCTCCTTCACTTTCTTCGCCTCCTCGCTACCAAAAAGGCTCCTCCACTCTTGGGCCTTCTCTGGTTTGATACGGCTGAAGAGGTGCTCCGCCTTGCCAATTTCATGACCAGGTTTGATCGAATCCGCACCCCAGTAATCTGGAATCGGACCTGAGTCAACGCGGAGTTGCGTATTGATGGAGTTTGCTGTCACGGGCATGTATGGAGCAACCACAGAGCCAAGGAGGTGAACCAGGTTGATAGCAAGACCGACGACAGCTGCACATTTGGCAGGTTCGTTTTCGGCCAGGGTACTGTCCAATTTATTCGCCTGGAGGAAGGCGTTGCCCTGTTGAGACATGAGGAGGACAGTAGACAGGGCGGGCCGGAGTTTGACAGCGTCAAGGTCTTGGATGTACTGGACGAGGAGTTTGTTTACCTCTTCCTTGCAAGCGCCAAACGAAGGTTCATCATACCCAGTCCAGTCCGGCACGATATGGTTGTAATGTCGCGAATTGACAAACTTAAGGACACGACTGACGAAATTGCCGAAATTCTTAAGCAAGAGGTTGTTGTTGGAACTGATGAACGAGTCCCAGGCGAACTCGCTATCACCGGTTTCGGGCCGATGAGAAAGCAGATAGTACGCCAGATATCCGATGGAACCCCGGTCTTTTGAGCAGAATCCCCAAAGACGCCAATGCCCCGGGATTTCGAAAATTTGCCGCCTTCGTAAGTAAGATAGTCCGTGGTTGAGAGATGGTGAAGCTTCGTCCACGTATCTCTAGTGCCGATTTGAGAGCCAGGGAATATGACAGAATGGTAGACCACATTGTCTTTCCCAATGAACTGGTGCAGTTTGACCTGTTCGGGATTGCGCCACCATAACTCCCATTGATCTGTGTATTGGGCCGTGATGGATACATAGCCGATGCAGGCGTCGAACCACGAATAGATGACCTTTTCTTCGTAGCCCGGAAGGGGGACAGAGGTTCCCCACTTCATGTCTCTGGTGATGCTACGTGGCTGCAGCCCTTCCTTCAACCAGGCAGAGGTGATTTGCTTTCCGTTTGTTGACCAGGCCCCATCCGTGGCAGATTGTCGGGAAAAGATTTCGAGTTCGGCTTGAAGCTGGTCCAATTCCAAAAAGATGTGCTTTGTTTCCTTGGTAACTGGTGTAGTTCCGTCGAGCTTGCACCGAGGGTTCTTGAGCTCAAGAGGTTCCAGAAGGTGGCCGCACAAGTCGCACTGGTCACCTCGGGAATCAAGATAGCCGCAGGATGGGCACTCGCCCTCCACAAACCGGTCGGCGAGAAAGGCGTGGTGCTTTTCGCAGTAAAGCTGAGTTGTCATCCGCTCTTTCAGAAACCCATTCTCATTGAGCTTCAGAAAGATGTCTTGTGTGATCTGAGTCTGGAGTTTGGTTGTAGTTCGACCGAAGATGTCGAAACTGACATTAAACCATTTGTAGATGTCTGCATGGATAGCATGATACTTGTCGCATAACTCTTGAGGCGTGCATCTCTCCACCAGGGCTCTTGCTTCGGTCGTTGTTCCGTACTCGTCCGTGCCTAAAAATGTATGAGTCAGAATCTTTTGCTACAACGCGTCCAAAGGGACGCAGAGAGGCCGCAATCACCTACCACCGACGTAAAGAGTGTTGGCACCGCGGGCCCTGCAATATCTTGCAAAGACATCTCCCGACAGGACCGATCCGATAATGTTCCCGAGGTGTGGTACATTGTTCACGTACGGGAGAGCGCTGGTCACAAGAATATTCCGTTTGCCAGGTCCGGGGAGGATGGGGTTGCCTTCGTGGGGTGATTTGTCGGCCATCCTAATGACACAAGAATGTTTGACCGAACAGGATAGATCCGGATGACAGTTGTCCTCGCAAGGTTGAGTCGTGACCGGTTCGGGAAGCTGAACAGAGGGCCGCCGCGGGGCACCATGAGTCACAAGCTTAAGAGCAAATTGTGGTGTGCAGTTACCCGGTGAGCTGCTTACGTTAGCTTAAAGCTCCCACCTCTCCACTGGAGAGGTGGTTACAAAAGTCGTAACCGCGTCGAAACCGTAACCAAGTTCGTAGCCTTCCAACATCGATAACTCAACCAAATCACGGTCAATTAAAAAAAGAATTCTATCATCTTGAAGCGATTAATTAGTTTAATTAATCTTTTCAATTTTAGATATTCTTATTCAGTGGTTATAGAATCGCGTGTAATTGAAGTTGAAACGTCACCTCCTCCGCCGCGACGCCGGGACCGTAATTTCAACGCCTCCAACTGTGATTGAGGCCGCACCTTCTTCCGCCGCATAGTTATTTGGCGCCCTGTTGTAGCCGAATCCGCCGTAATCGACCAGATGATCGTTAGGCTCACTTTCTTCGTCGATTTCTTCGCCAAAAAGTCTCCGTTGAGAATGCATGATAGCTCGGGTTGGGCTGTCAATCCTCGTGTTCAACGTGATGCTAACTTCATCGCTTCCTGACGACTCGTTCTCGAGCAGGACCTTCGCTGAGAGGATGAGGAAGGAGGGGATAGATCTCCCGGCTGCGCTGACTGCATCTACAGAGGTTAAGGACTCCTTGTTCCCCGGCTGGAAGGAGACAGGCCTGGTGTTTTTTTTCTTCCTGATAGAAAAGATCCTGACGAGGCTGTTGACCTAGCCTAGTTGGAGTTTTCTCAATGACGTCAAAAGAGCGTTTCGAGCTGACGATACCAAAGCTAGGGGCTTCAACCAGGATGAGGAGAATGCATCTTGTAGAGGTGCTGAGGAACGCGACCAAGGACGAGAGAACCAGATCTCACCACCAACAGGCCAGGATGAGGTCTTAACCAACCATTCTCAAGCAGGCGGAGATGCGTCAAACAACGAAGAAGACACATCTATGGAAGACTACGAGCAAGCACAGACAGCTACGTCCAGTTGCAAGAAGGCCATCAGCGGTCCCAAGCCGCAGCAGAGACCCGAGGCCGATAGCCAAGCCGAGCCTCCTAGTGATCACCAACAACCAGGACATCCCCCAATGACCGGCCACAACACGGGTGCAGCCGGCACAGACAATGCTCTCATCGGCCCAGGAGCGGAGCCTGATGGTATCCAAACCGAGAGAAAGCCAGCGCGTGGCGGCCGATACCGACGACGCCTCAGGAGCAGCCACGCCAGTCACAGACAGTACCGACATAACATCGCCAGACACATCGTCAGACTCGCCACCAACGTTCACACTCACATCTGCCGACATGGGAGAAGGACTGGTTCCAGCTCTCGAGAAAATCATCACACGGGATGATTTTCGCAACGAGATCCTAGTTCCTCGATCGCCTATTGATCTAGCCACGTTCAGGGCGAATCTGGATGTCTCCGCGAAAGATTGTCAATATACAGGCAACATCTTTAAGCCGGGTCCACCTGGTGACGGCTATACAACTGTCCTCATCTCAGAATGCAAATCCAATTTCACATGGCCAGACTTCTCGAAGCAAGTAAAGATACCGTCTATCAAGGAAGCTAGGAATTGGCTTGATGATCTTGTCAACAATCCGCTAAAGGACATCATACCGTACTACAGCGGCCATGCTTTAAGCGTCTAATTTGAGAGCCCACTACACCCCGGACATGAGATGCTAGAAGAACCTGATCTTGCCGACTTACGCTATCCATACGACCACATTGGCGAAAATAAGTCCGCAACCCGGTTTCACTGGGAAGACTTGAGCTGCTTGGAAGGAGATGATACCGCTTTGGACGATACGGCCTCCGTTCTGCCAACCTGGTGCTAGTAGGAATTAAGCTTTGGATCTTAATTGCGATGCACCATACAAGGAAATTCGACAAATTTATCACCGCTAACTGGAAGTGTAACGAGTATAGCCAACGTGTTGGACATCAATCCTTGCTGATATCCCCCTCAAGGCTGGAGAAAGAAGGCATCGACTTCAGCATTCACATTGGCACCGCCGGGAAATTGATTGTCCCAGACCTGTGCCAATACCATCTGGTCGTAAATATGGGCCCATGTATCGCCCAGTCGATCAACTTCAAGCTGCCTGGAGACAAGTTAATATCTACAGCCCAGCGCCAGTGTAGTGAGTGTGGTGTACGTCACTTCGGCACCCGATCTAAAATCCCCGTCGTCTCGCCGCCTACACTACCGGAGGCCCCGGAAACTGCGCTGCCAAACAACACAAATAGCCAAAAATCACTCAAGAGGAAGGCTCCTGAGCCTCTTGGAACTTCAAGGACGACACGAGCATGCAAGAAAGCCTCTCAGAGGTTAGCCAAGCTCCAGAAAATCATCCGAGCGGGAGCCCCTGAATACGAAATCCCGGAAAATCTGAGCCCAGAGCAGCTGGACGTCTTGAAAATGGCGGCCGCGATCCTGAGCCCACTAGCCATCGAGCAATTCACCTCGCTCGTCCGTCAGTGGAGGGATCGCAATGAGCACGTGATCATCTCGGGCAATACAGAAGATCTTTTGGAGCAGCAAGGCAGATATTTGAAGGCGGCCGATGAGAAGTCAACTTTCAGCAAGTTCCGACTTCGGTATGCCCGGGCGAGCGTGGCGCGGGAAGCGGACAAGGACAAAGCGGAACGAGGGCAAATGCGGCTTAGCACAGCTAAGACAAAGGCACTGGCCCAAAAGCTAGACATGACAAGCGAAGCAGTCCATCGTCATTTGGAAGAAGGAAGGATATGGAATGCAGTCTGTGGTTCTTATGATGGGCTCTTGCCGTTTATCTTTCTCAACTCATAGAACCTCTTCGACATTCATGTCAAGGACTGGAAGGCGCTCAAAGGCGGCCAACAAGAGGCGCTGCATGGCCTTCTCGATAGGGCCTATACTAAGAATCTGTGCAGAGCTGGAAAGATATTCCAAGAAATCATCTCAAAGGGCTCACGTCTGGTTTTCAGATGGGAGAAGGAAGACTTTAATCTTGCAGCCAAGGACGGCTCGTTGCTCTGGGAGACGGTGGAGCGTGCTGCTGACTAACAATCCGGCGCCGGATTGTTAGTCAGCAGAGCTTTTGCTTACGGAGAAACAGTTGGCTACCCTAGAGGCAATGTCTTTGGAGAGTGGAAATGGGCAAATGAACTATAGATATTTAAAGTAGATATTTTTCGGGTAATATTAAGACAACGTTCAAAAGGGCACTGATTATCTAAGCCACGTGACCGGAGAAAGTCCGGGAAATCTATGCTTGCACAAAGGAAGACTCCCCGTCCGCTCTCCCATAGATAAGCTGGTGAGGGGCCAACTAGTAGTTGGGTCGGTGACGACCAGCGAATCCTGGCTGTTGTATGTTTTTGCACTTTTGCAATTTTTACTTTTGTGGATGCTTGGTACTGTTCTGGTTGAGACCAAGTGGGACCAGCCGCCTCTCTTGTTACGTGGTGAATTATTTGCTCCGTCCCGGCATGATGTGTTTGTAAAACTACCATCTTGAGCGTTGTGCTGTACAACTTGCTTTAATAGTTAGGGACTGATTGAGGATGGCCTGGTGGCCAGCGCAGGATCAGGACCTAATGCATATTTAAGCGATTCATCACTACTTCAATTTGGGTTACTGTATCAACTATGATGTGTTCTGTTTGAGCTAACATATCCTTCAGACAATCTGGGGAATTCCTAATATCACAGTATCCTATCTTCCCTCCACTGAAAGCCAGGTTGCGCAACTTGTCCAATATTACTTATTCGGGCCAACACTTATCCTTCAACACAGTCAAGCTGTCGCGATAATGACGGGCCTGTACCTGGCCAAATCCCGGCCCTCTTCCAGAATGCGTGCCCATTCGGCATCTTCGTTCCAAATGCAGACATGCCTGATATTCGCAGCGACCTTGAGTTTCTCGGCACAGTTATCCACGTTGTAGGAGCACCGATGAGAGCTTGAGTTCAAACGCAACTTTGACGCAAACAAAGACGATGACTTGAAAGAGCTCGTCCGATTGGATCCGTTGACGTGGCTCACGTTGCTGATCTGCCCGGTACGACGTTCCACGAGACGACAATCCAATTTGCAGGCTAGAAACAATCGCCATGACAATACCTTCGAAAGCGAGAATTTCATGGCGCCTGTCAATAATGTATGCCAACTCTTATAATTTGATGCCGCTAACATGTCGGACAACAAACCGGGGGTGCCAAGAATGGACAATGGATTTCATTCAACGACTTGTTCAACTCGAATACATTGTTCCCGAAGCTGTCTAGATTGTCGAGAGCCATCGGGATGCACCCGGGTTGGATTGGATTGCGTCATGTAACCAGACACGAGACTTAGATCAGTGGACACAAAGCGATGAATGTCGTCGAGTGAACTGTGACATTGCCATGATGCATGGAACTTTTGCATCTCCTGGACTGTACGGTCAGCTTAGGCACCAGTGTCTGCGCCGTAAGCGAAGCGAAAATAGAAGGTCGTATGACGTGAGATGACGGTTCATGTTATAAACTCGTCGAGTCCTACAATTTTCATCAATCGACTCATCGCCATGCCACCTTATGAAGTACGCTCCTGCACCATCCATGATGGCGGTGGACTTGCCAAAAACAACATGTCGGCTTTCTGGGGCAACACTTGGTGGAAGTTGCTCTGGGTTGATAAGACACTCGAGTCCATTGTCGAAAGCGCCGCCGCACGATTTCCAAAACTGTTGTTGACGGAGCGCGACATTCGCAGGCATCAAAAGGTTGTCGACACAGCTTCCGGCGAAATTGTTGGGTACGCTCGATGGATTGTTCCGGAATCGCGAAAGGGGGAATGGCTTGATGCGCAGACTCCCGACGTCAGCGACGAAGACAAGGAGCGGTTCGAAGAAAACTACGCGGCTGCCGACTTCAACTATCGCACAGACATGGAATCTCTTGACGCGCATGTCCACGAGTGGAGGGAAAAGTACAAGCAGGGCGATTGCATTGGTAAGCTCAACAGGATTGATCGACGGCGCTAACCGCAGCAGAACTTGACTACCTTGGTGTTGGCCCTGACTATCATCGACAAGGCATTGGCAGCACGCTTGTAGAGTCGGGCATCGAAACTGCGAATGCCTTGGGTTTAGATGTTTATCTCGTGGCGATGGGACGGGGGCCGGTGGATCTGTATCGGAAACTCGGGTTTGAGTTGCTTGAAGAGAAGGCTTCGAGCCTCAAGGAATTCGGGGCTGACGACATGTACGAGACGTACTTTATGGCGAAGCGGGTAGGTGGATGCTAGCTTCGAGTTGTTAGGAGTTGAATGCATAATCTCGTATAACGCCTCAGCCCGATCCGACCAAGAGGCCGTTGAATAGCGGGCGGCGCTATTGATTCAGGTGGACTACGGAGTTCTAGAACACTGACCAAGCGAAATATCTCCACCGGTACGGGGTAGTATTACAGCTGAAATCGTGCGTTTCCGAGATCTCGTTGCGACTCACTTTTACCGGGTGATTATTCCAGATTCAAGTCGCGATCAGTCATCAAAATATATACGGTGGTGATGCAAGCTCACCACTCGACCAACCTCATTCTCATCGCCGTGAAAAATCCATTCATCGTCTGTTTCCGATGAAGATCAGGCACAAAACAACCTTGCCTCTTCCAGCACGCGAAGTGTTCGATAGCTCCAACACCAATCCTCTTCGGCGCTGGCGCCACGCAACCCGCCAGCTGGACCGGACGATGGAGTCTAGAAGCAGAACCCAGGGGACGTTGGTGAGTATATGAGCCGGGCTTCTTGCTTCCTGGTCATCTCGCTAGGTTCTCATCTACGATGCGATCTGCAATTGCTTTCGTGGCTTTGGCCCTTGCGGGCGCGTTTGATCTAGTCGCCGCTGGTCCCTGCAAGCCGTCTGTGATCGAGACAACGACTGGTGAGATTCGAACAACCGGGACTTCATCTGGGACTTCTGCGTCAACTGGATCAACGACCGGAGCCTCGAGCGATCCCTCCACTACCACCTCCTCACCCGTCGTCACCAACGAGGTAGCCAACGGCAACTTCATCGCCTACGACCCCGGCGCCCGCAATGGCATCTACGCCTTCAACAGCGAAGGCAACGCCCGCCTCGTCCGGGGCGACGGATACCGAGGCGACGGCAGCGAGGAAAGAGGCTGCGTGGTCATGGACTCGACCAGCCAGGACGCCAAGCGACAAGTCACCGACTGGAACGCCATGATCGAGCAGAAGCTCGAGGACCTCGACGTCGCGAACCTGTACACGGTCCGCTTCTTCTACGCCGTCCTGGACAACGCCGTCGCAGACACCTGCCGCATCAACGCCTACTACGGCGACGACATGTTTGCGTCGACGCCGTACTTTCCCGTCACGCGCGACGCGAGTAACTGGCAGTGGCTCGAGTTTGTCAACCAGGCCGCCATGCGGACGGCCAGCGGGATGATTCGATTCGCGCTCGCGTGCTCTGGTGGCTCGGCCCAGATCTACATCGACCAGGTTTTTGTTTCCGACAAGGTGACGCCCGACAACGTCGATACCATCTCGCTGTTCTACGAGTCGGCGCGTACGGCCACGGTGCAGACAACAGAATCGGTTGCTACGCCTCCGACGCCGTCGTTCATCACCCTCACGCGGTCCGATGACACTTCGCCTGCATCCACCGTAGACACGGCAATCCCTACGGGTGACGAGGCCTCTACCACCCCGATTTCAGCTACTTTCCTCCCAACCGCCTCGGGAGACGAGACTACGTTCCCAACCCCTTTCTCTACAGCCGACGTCACTACCAGCCAGCCCTGCACCACCGGCTACGTTCTTGATACTGGCAACTCCGAGTTCGCCTGCAACTCGTTCGGTCTGTATCGCCTCGCCTACGAAGCTGACCGCACCGCGTTCCCCAACCAAAAGACGCCGGAAGATTGCGCTGCAATTTGCTCGGACATTTCCACCTGCAAAGCCTCGACCTACCGCAGCCGATACGACAAGTGCGAGTTTTCCGACGAGCTTTTGACCGATGACAACTTCTCCTACCACGAGTCGGGCTCGTACTGGAGCGAGCGGCGATGCTGGACTCGGGGATGTTTGGGCATGGCTACGTCTGCGCCAACGTCAACGCCAACCTCTACAGCTTGTTCCGAAACCGGCTATGTCGTCGAGGCAGACAGCAGCTACGTCTGCGATTCGTTCGGTCTGTATCGCCTTGCTTACGAGGCTGACCGAACGGCCTTTCCCAAGCAAAAGACTTCCGAGGACTGCGCGGCGATTTGCTCCCAGATCAACACCTGCAAGGCCTCAACCTATCGCGCCCAGTACGACAAGTGCGAGTTTTCCGATGAGCCCCTGACCGACGATAACTTTTTCTATCACGAATCGGGATCCATCTGGAACGAGCAGAGGTGTTGGAATCCTTCAGGCTGTCTTGGCAGCACAGCAACCGAATCGACACCGACATCGACACAATCCTGTTCCGAGACTGGCTACGTTATTGAGGCCGACAGCAGCTACGCGTGCAACTCGTTTGGTCTCTACCGCCTTGCCTACGAAGCGGACCGGACGAGCTTCCCAAAGCAAAAATCATCCGAAGACTGTGCGGCCATCTGCTCCCAGATCAACACTTGTAAGGCTTCAACCTACCGCAGCCAATACGATAAATGCGAATTTTCTGATGAATACCTCAACGACGACAACTTCTTCTACCACGAGTCCGGCTCCGTCTGGAACGAGCAGAGATGCTGGAATCCTTCAGGCTGTCTGGACGGCAGGACGACCTCGGCGCCGTCCACTCCAACGTCCACTCCAACGTCCACGTCAACGTCTGCATCTTGCACCCAGGCCGGCTACGTCATCGAGGAAAACGCCGATTCAAGCTACAGCTGCAATAAGTTCGGTCTGTATCGCCTCGCCTACGAAGCAGACCGGACCAGCTTCCCAAAGCAAAAAACGTCCCAGGACTGCGCCGCCGTCTGCTCCCAAATCAACACCTGCAAAGCCTCGACCTACAATGCGCGATATGACCTTTGCCTGTTCTCGGACGAATACGTCGATGCCGATAACTTCTTCTACCACAGCACCGGCACGTATTGGAGCGAGCAGAGATGCTGGGACCCGTCTGGATGCTTGGACGCGACCACGACTACTCCATCGTCTACACAGTCAACGCAGGCCTGCACGACCGGCTTCGCCGTGCCGACAGATGTTGACCCCAGCTACACCTGCAACTCCTTCGGCCTGTACCGCCTTGCCTACCAAGCCGACCAGGGTTCGTTTCCCAACCAGAAAACGGCGGTTGACTGCGCGGCCATCTGCGCCCGGATCCGCGACTGCAAAGCCTCGACGTACCGGTCGCAGTACGATGTGTGCGAGTTTTCCAACGAGTACCTAGACGCGGAGAATTTCTTCTATCATGAGACGGGATCATACTGGTATGAACAGAGGTGCTGGGACCCAGAAGCTTGTGTTGGGTCTTAAGTGACGGAACATGTAGAGTTGCGAGCTGAGATACAATATGTAATACAAGTGCTAGATTATTACAAGACGCATTACGCAACTTGGCGTGGCGGACCGAACGTTCAGATTGTTGCTTCTAACCAAGTCTTATTAAATAGCAACATGTTTCATCCTCGCTCCCACTTTCCAGTCCAATGAATCGAACCGGTTCATCCTTCCATTTGTTTAAAATCAACTTTGTAACGTAGTTTCGAAACGCTACCATCGTTTGATAGGCGCGAATGGAAGATGTGCAGAGCCCGATCCAGAGGTAAGCGAGGATAATCGATCGTATCACATCGTTCCTATTTAGGCTATAGTCTATTCACTTGCTCGAATGGCTACCAACACCTCAAATCGGACGTGGCCAGGGGAACCGTCACTCCGGACTATATCCCAAGGAACGATTCAGACAACGCCTCTGAATTCAAACAAGATGGCGTCAAGCAAGTCGAGGCGTGACTCAAGCATGATTCCCAGCCATGATGTGGACAATTTTTTCTGTAAGTACACAGCAAATATCACTTCTACGCTAACTGTCCAGCCTCTACATGGTCAACTTCGTCGATGACTCTTCAGGCCATGCAATGTTCCTTACTGCCTACGTCACGTCTTCGTTCTCGAAACACGGCCTCCTGGCTGTCATAACCGTTTTCGCCTTCATCTCCAGAGGCGTCGGTAAACTGGCTGTGGCCGAAATTATGATATCCGCGGCGGCGCGAGGGATTCATGTTTATGATCATCGTCATCTGCGTTCTTGTCTGGTAGTCTGCCGCTCGACAAGAAGCATGCAAGGTTTCTAGGCTGCAGTTCCAATTTACATCGTCGGTCTACCACTCTATTGTCTCTTGGTGGACCGGTTGTCGTGTCCGTACTCAATCTTTGCTGTCCTCTCCGTCCCTAGATGCACCCTGACTGTTCGCACTCTCGCTGTATCCGGGATATCCTTGCTTGAGTTGACTTGAAATCCATTTTTCAACTCAATCAGTCTTGCGGCGACCTTTGTCGTTAGCGTTCCGCTCCACACGCCTTCCTGTCCTTGACGTGCAAGCACCGCCATAGCTTTTTGGCGCATGAGCGGGTCGCGACACCTCGCCACAACGGAAAAGAAGACTGGCGAGACTCCGATTTCCATGTGAAATGCGCGTAACGTCGCTTTGTGCTCGCCAGCCACGGCAGCGTGGGCGATAATTTCCTCAAACTCGGCCACAGATTGATCCCAGAAGAGAGGATCATCTTGACCGTGAGTGTATCTGGCTAGGTTTATCTCCAAATCCTTCCGGTGCAGCCGCAACAGGCCGACAACTCTCCTATCGTGCGAGCCAGCTTGGAGTAGAGCATCGAATGGACGTCCCCATTGCTCTAGCTTCACAGCATGGCCGGCGAAGATATATGGCGCTTGGCCTTTCAGACCAGGACTGGAATGGTCGAGGATAATCTCCAAGAGAGCTTCACGTGCTTCTGCGAGCGACGCAAACGACGCAGACGGCTGCTCAGTAAATGTCGTGTAGTATCAATGGAAGCTCAAAATCAACGTCTCCAACGAGCTGGACAGTCAGCATGTGCAGTCTTGTATGTGGTAACTTGCCATTGAAAATTGAACAGCAAGGCGTTTAAAAAATGCTCCAGCTAGTTGAACAGTCTCGGTATCGGATGGACAAGGCTTCTGAGACTGGATGATTCTGCAGCCATACTTGAAAAGCCCAATGGCCGATTCCGTCTTTGGAGAATCTAAAGCGTCAGCCTGAACGTTAAGCGAGGGGATAAGGTACCTCAATGCAGATTAAAATAAGACAAGAAAGGATAAGTATATTCGGCGACGAGACTTTTAGCAGCTCTTTAATAGCAAGGTTGTAGTAGTGTAAACCAAGCTTCGACTCTAGCTAGCGATTGTAGTACCATTCGTGATAAGTCGCCAAGGCTATAATAGCATAGCGAATGCAGTCTGCTGAGAAACCTAGAGAACTCGTGCATTCCATAAATCGTCTGGGAAAAAGTCTGAAACCCGGTAATGGTGTTTTCCATAAAGAATTGAAACGACCTCGCCTCAGCGGTTGAAAAACGGTTCCGATGGAGGTGAGTATTGTCGGACTGGAGAAGCACTGTGGCCGTCGCACTTACGACCGGTTGAGGTGCCTAAATGAGAGTCTGATAATGATACAGGATCGACGACGTACATCTTGAACAAGCCGGGCGACCCTCGTCACACTTGACCTTTCTAACTGCGTAGCATTAGCACCCTCACAAGTTCACAACCGGATAACAACCAACTTCTACATCACGTCAGTTACCGCTTGTCTCTCACTCATTTGCAAGTCCCGCATCCCGTCCGGACTTTAGGCGCTCTGGCACGCTGCCGTTGGCCAGGCTTAACGCGCGTCATGACACAAGTGATTTGTAGAAAAGATGAAGGAATGATGCCCGTACGAGCAGACGAACGAGGTATTCAGTGCTGAGCCTCACGCTAGTCTGATCAGGCCCACAGTGAGATGCCCCCAACCTCGCGGGTTGCGACTTTAGGGCCCTGTTCAGCCGAGTTCTACGGACCAACATCTAAATCATGTCTGCATGTCTGCAGCGTAGGTCCCGTTTCTCCGATTCGTCAATAGACCCTGCGAAGCTGGCAAGGGCATTGGCACACAACAGAACTCGCTGGATTGGTTACGGACTCCGAACGTATTCTGACAGGCCGATGCAGGAAAGGTTGATGGCAGGTTGCTTGACGTTGCGATACGAGAGTTTGATATATTCTTGAACACTATTGGCCATACCCGTCTTCATGGAGGTGTTTGTGATAGACTTGATGACAAGGCAAATATCCGCCTATTAATATCCACCGGTTGAGTCCCCGATCGGCTGAAAATGCACCGTGGTAGGCTGGTCGGTAATTCCCCTCTCCACGGCTTCCTTCATGATTGCCGCCGTTGCAGTCGCCCCAATACGAGTCACGCCGATGGAGATGACATGCAGCAACCCGTCCAGCGTCCGAATTCCGCCTGCAGCTTTTATTTGCACCTCGGGCTTGGCATGCTTCCGCATCAGCTTGAGGTGGGGGATGGTTGCGCCCTTGTACGAATACTGGCCGTTGGCTTGCTTGACGAAGCCGTATCCGGTAGACGTCTTGACAAAGGCGACGCCAATCTCGGAGCAGATCCCGCAGAGCTTGATGATGTGCTCGTCCTGGAGGTAGTCGTTCTCGAAGATGACTTTCAGGATTGCTCCCTCTTTGACGACGGCTGCGTTGATCTGGCGAATCTCATCCGCGACGTATTCCCACTCGCCGCTGAGCGCCTTGCCGACATTGATGACCATGTCAACCTCCTGTCCGCCCGCCTTTGCAGCGGCCGCTGCCTCAAAGACCTTGACTTCTGTCGTGGAGTTGCCGGCCGGGAAGCCGATAACAGGACACACCAAAACGCCTGATCCCTGGAGCTCTTTCTTGGCGAGGGGAATCGAGTACGGCTTGATGCAGGCCGTGGCGACCTTGTACTCTTTGGAAATCCGGAGGCCTTGGAGAACGTCATCGTCGGTCATGGTGGGATGCAGCAGCGAGTGGTCAATGGACTTGGCCAGCTGCTGGAGGGTGACGGTGACGGTGGCCATGGCGACGAAATGATTGAGTTGCGACCTGAAGGTTGCATCGAGGAAAAGATGAATACAAGATCGACAATATAAGAAGATACAGCCTGTTTAGTTGACACCGCGCCTCCGCATTCCGGTGGCATTATTACCGAACCCGGAAACTCCGCCCCGCCTCCGAGCGTCGTTCACAGACTAATCCTGCTGATCGATGGGAAGGGAAGATCTCGAACGGGGATTGTGTCCCGGCCGATCATAGCCGGCATAGTTGCCAAAAAGGGAAATCCATCCACCGGCATGTTCACAAGTCGGACTGATACATACCATCCGGTGGCTTCACCAGTTGAATACGCACACTCAGACACCTCCTGAATCACAGTTGCACCCAACTGTCTTTCCGCCTCCCAACATTCCAAATCACTCGACCATCATGAAGATCACGGCAAAAGTCTTTCCCCTCCCTCCGTACGACCCTGAGATACTCACCGTCGAAGATACAGCACTGACTGATTCTTCTGCTTTCCAGGAACTCGTGCAACTCCGCAAGGAAGAAACACGAGACGAAACTATATTAAACGACCCGGGCATCTCGATCACGGATCTCTCCATTCGTGGTCTTGCATCGGACCCTGCGACATCTTTGTCGCTCCTGGACGTGCCGAGGACCTTTCGGATCTGCCTCCCGCGTACATCGATGCTGGATCTGGTGAACCATTCCGCGACGAAGACATTGTATACGCCATGAAACTATGAGAGTGTGGCGTACAGGCGATCTGCACATCTGGGGCGGAGGGTGTCACGGCTTCGACCTGTTTGTCCAACAGAGCTTGGAGTTGAAGCCGAAATAGTTGGCTAGGAGGATTCTGAAATAATCATCTACACCTGACTCATACTAAACTGCACTCTTCTCCTTGAGCGTCTGCGTATTGGCTTCCTTCATAAGCTCCCAGTCAATGTGCGGCCCTTCAAAGTTCCTGCGTCCGCTCGTGTACCAAAGCAGAATAATCAAGCTAAAAAGGCCGACCGTCACGACACTGATGTAGTTCATAGTCGCTGTGGTGACAGGCAGGCTCGGGGGCATACAGATGACAACGCCCAGTACTACAATCCACAGGATCGAAAAGGTGTTGCACGCGTATCCAAACCGCCCTAGGTTGAGATATCTCGGCGGCAGGCTATCTCGGCCTTGGTGGAGGAGGATTCCCTGGGGTACGGCGTATGTGATGTTGAGAAATAACACAGCCGACGTGACGATGGAGTTGAAAGCCGTGGTGGAGGCGAGATATAAAAGTCCGTAAAGAAGGACAAAGACGAAGGACGCGACCGTGGTGCGAACAGGAAACTCGAGATTTCGATCGATCTTGACAAAATAAGGCGAGAAAGGAACACCGTTCTGTTCAAGGTCAGTAAGAACTACTACTTTGGACTCTACTCACATCTCTGGCAAACGCCCAGGCGAGGCGACCGCTCGTCACCCATTGGGACGGAAGAGCCACTGAATTGTTAGCACGGTTAGCATAATTTCATAGGTGACTTACAGATGTAGACGACCAAAATCAGAGAGGTGAGAAAAATGGTGACGTTTCTGTTTCCAGTGCTGCGATTGTCAGTCGGACTCTAACACGCACGGGAGACTCACGCCTGGTATATCAGCTCCATGCTGGGAAGAGGAGACGTAGCCACCGCTTCCAAGTCTGTCATGAAAAACATGAGGGCTATGAACAGAGGAAGACAAGTGACCAGGCTAGTTAGCATTGTGATGATGATGATTTGGGGAACTCGGCGCCCTGGCTGCGACATTTCTTCGCTGATGTGGATGGCTGCTAGGTCAGCGAGATTTAGATGCTTGCAGGGGCCTTACCTCCGTCTGTTCCTCCGAACGCGTACATGCAGTTTGTAATCCCTAGGAGCCAAGCTGTGCCAGAGTTCCATCCGCTTGTTCCCAGAGACTGGACTAGGTAGGAACCGTTGTTTGTATTCTTATGCATCCCGGTGGCAACAAACAGAGTAAGGGCCATCCCAACCAAGGAGAGAAAAAGCGAGGCCTGGACCACAATGGCGAGTCGGTTCGAAGCCACGAAAACGGGTATCGCTAGATGGTCAGCGTAGTCTGGATCGGGCCGTGGGACTTACCTGTAATGACGGCTACACCCACGTAAAGAAGGTATATCTGCCATCTCTGGACGACAAAGTCGGCGTCGAAGAAACTAATCATTCCAGCGAGAGTCGCGGAGGCGAGCGAGATTCCAGAGCACCTATAAAGTCAGACGGCTCGTTGGTACTGGAAGGTACCTACGTGACGATCCACCAGGCCAAAGTCGACATCCATCCAACAACATAGGCGGTGAACCGCTTCGACTTTTCTGGCGTCAGGATGTAGCAAAAGTGATACTGTCCTCCGGTTGACTGCTTTGTCAGCGTGAGTCTTTCCGGGAGGAGCTGTCTTACAGGAAACGCAGAGGCAATCTCGCTGAGGCCGAGAGTGATGATGAACTGCACCACAAAAGCGACAACCAGGCCGAAAACACAAACTTGCGGCCCGCCGTAGATGAGACTCTGGCCAAAGTTGCTCTACAGAATCAGCGAGTTCAGATCAACGAATGGCCACTCACCAGATATCCAACCCACGAATTGGTGATGGAGAAGCCGAGACCCAGAGCGGACAGCCAATTGAACTGACGCTTCAAGTCGGATTGGTGACCATTGGCCCTGAGGACGGCGTCGTCGATGTCATTGCTGATACTGCCACGGGCAATACTCTGATTATCCTCACGGGACTCTTCGGTTGGATCCTTGTCTGCAGAAGACATTGTGAGGATGATGTTATGTAAGGTCAGCCTCTTCAACAAAGACAGGTCAAGCTGGTTGACGATGGTCCGGCAGACGGAGGATATTCTCCCCACGGAGGCTATATATCGTCCTCACGGACGCATATCTGAACAATCTACCAGTTACCCATGCCCGTCCATGCCGGTTGATATGTCCCCTGGCGATGATTGGTGCCCAGGAAAGACGATAGCCGTGAACAGGGTTTGTCGTTGCCCCGGATTCCAGAGGGTCGCGGAAGCACTGATCGAATTGGACGCGTTGAAAGGCCTGGCGCAACCAACAAATGATAAGAAGCTTCCACCGGGGCTTAGCCCAACTTGGGGTTCCGCATGGTTGCGCTGTTGGTTGGAGGCGTTTCTGTTCTGGGAAAACGCTGGAGATTGATCCATGGCCCAAAACGGAAGTATTCCCAACCGCTCCCTGATCATGGCAACTTGGTTTCTCATTTTTATCTTGCCCAGGTATTTATAGAGTTTTTCTAACCTTGGACAATCATCAGACAGATAGGTATCTTGCCCGCGTATAAACACCAATCCCAATCAAACCGTTGACTCAGATTGCCATCTTCACTTATCCTACCGCCATGACTAGCCTTGCTGATAAGTACGGACCCCAGGTCCAAAAAGTCCCCACCGATGCCCCGATTGAAGATATCCTTCATCTTCTCAAGCGGGATGGCGGAGTCTTTATCAAGAGCCTCGTTTCGGACGCCGATCTAGACCAGACGTACTCGGAATGCCGCCACCGCCTCGAGTCGGATGTCGAGTGGAACGGCAGCTTCTTCCCCAGTAAGACTGCTACATTCGTCGAGGACGCCGCTAACAAATCAGAGGAAACGCAGCGAGCACCTGCGATGCTCGCTCTGAGCCCCAGCTACGCCAAGACACAGGTCATGAACCCCGTCTTCCAGGCCGTCGCCGACCACTTCCTCACCACGCGAAGTTGGTTCTGGTGGGGAGACGAGAGGAAGGAATCCGTCTCCAAGCCGTACGTCCATTCGTGCACCGCCATGAGGATCGGACCCGGCGGCAAGGCTCAGCCCCTGCACCGCGACGACTACATCAGCCACAACATCCACGAGCAGGTGGACGCGTGGGACGACGAGCGAGACGCCAACCGCGAGACGGCCGTTGGGTTGTTTGTCGCGGGGTGCAAAGTCACAAAGGAAAACGGGGGCACGCAGTTCATCCCCCGCAGCCATCTCTGGTACGTATCCCACAACACGCGAGGCAATCCTAACCGTCCCAGGGGAACGGAGCAAGGTCCTCCGCGCGTGGAGGACTGCATCTTCGCCGACATGGACAAGGGCGACGCCTTCATGATGCTCGCGTCGGCGTTCCACGGCGGCGGCAACAACACCACCGAGGACGAGCATCGACTGGTGTATGCGACGTTTGCGGTGCGCGGCTATCTGCGCCAGGAGGAGAACCAGTTCCTGGCGGTGCCGCGCGAGACGGCGATGAAGCTGGACCAGCCGACGCAGGCGTTCATGGGGTATTCGATGAGTGATCCGTCGTGCGGCTACGTCGAGCAGGTTGATCCGATCTATCTGCTGCGTCCTGAGCTCAAGAGGGGGCCAAGTGATTTCTAGTTTAGTTGTAGCAGGATCGAGTACTCTAGCTTGAGAGTGTCAGGGTTTCAATCTTCAAAGTCATCACATAAATGCTGATACACGACAGCTTAATTTCTGCAACAGTATTGACTGACTAATGAACCAGCTATTTATCATGCTGACACAGGGTAATGCACCGTTTCAACCTTCTCAGGATAGACCAGATTACCTTGACGACGAACCTCGTCCATCACGTCCATGACGGCAATCGTCTCGCTCAAGTCCATCTGCCTTCCTTCCTTTCTACCCTCGACAACAGCCAGGGCCGCCTCGTCAGCCTCCCAGAACATACCCTGGCCCTCTCCTTCGGGGTTCATAAAGTGTAGGAACCCGTTGAACCATCCACTTCCCTTGCCGGGACCTGGCTGAGCCCACGTCTTTTCTTCAACACTCCCATCCTTGAGGATGAGCTTGGTGGACTTGGGGCACTGCGGCGAAGGGAAGAGCTGCAGTTCGCCAAGCTCTCCTTGGATCCGAACGCTCGGCTGAGGCTCGGCATTGGGGACGTTTCCGATCCGGATCGACGTCGTGGCAATGGCATGGGCGTCACCGCCAGCAGAGGCGTCCCGAGGGAAAGTAAGAAGCATCGTTGTGGACTCGTCCGCAGACGTTCCCTTGTACTGCCGATTCTTAGTAGTGAAGATGTACAAGTGCATCGAACATACCTTGGTCATGGAAGAAACCACCGTGGGCGGCGTCTTCTTGTCCTGGGTTTGCCAGAACACCAGGAACGGCCACGTCAGGCTGTAAACGCCGAGGTCCAACAACGCACCGCCAGCCAGATCCGGGTTAACCATCCTATGCCCATCGCCGAAGGAAGTTTCTGGGGACATTCGGGCACTGGCATCCGAAAACACCCTGTAGACGGCGCCCAGCTTGCCGGACTTGATGACATCTCTGACGTAGTCGGTCAAAGGAAAGTATCTTGTCCAGAAGGCCTCCATCAGCAACAAGCCCTTTTCCTTCGCCTTGTCGATGAGAAGGCGAGCTTGCTTGGCGTTGACAGTAAAGGCCTTTTCGCAGAGAACGTGCTTCCCAGCTTCTAGGCAAAGCATAACATTCTGGTAGTGGTGCGAATGGGGCGTCGCAATGTAGATGATTTCAACGTTGGGATCGTTGACGAGCTCTTGGTAGGAGCCGTAGGCCTTTGCAGCTGGAGCACCCACATCCTTGAGGAAGGATTCAGCGCGGGCACTGGAGGTGGAAGAGGCGGCTGCGACAACGGTGTGCTTGATAGAGTCGACCCCGCGGGTTTTCGGATCAACCAGGAGATCCTTAGTGCTAAGGCGAGTAAGTATGAAGCTTCTGAACAGGTGCGGACTGTGCAACGCACAAGGTAATGGAGATTGCTCCGGTGGCAAGAATGCCCCAACGGATTTCGCGAGCCATATTGAGTCGTTTAAGCAGAACAGACAGACGTGAGTTTCTACATCTTTCTCGCGTGCGCTCTCTCGCTTTTAAGGCCAAACCTGTCTCGCAAATGGGTCCTGCTCTGTCGAATCAGTTGCCTGCTTTGACATTGATAATTGGGTCTCGGCGAAGTTGAGGGGAAGTACTAAGAGCGAGACTCCGCGAGGTTCCCCGCAACGCGCAATTGATCTAGCCATGCAACCTGAAAGATGAGATATCCCTGAATTATCACTACCAAGCTCATTTCTAGATTGATTCGTTAATCGCTGACAGATCCCGCTGAGAATACAGAGCCATTCATGATACTTCTAGTAAATTAGAATCATTCGGACTGTCACCTTTACCGTTATCTAGACTCAGTCTGGAAAGTGCTTCGAGGAAACAAACCCACTGTTAATGATATCCGGGGCTGCATTAGCGGCGATCAACGGCTGGCAGTCAGACCGAGACGACCGGCTCCATTGTCGATCAGGTGGTCTCGCTCGGCAACTTCGGACGAGTTGCCGAAGCCAAGCCTTCTCCACATCACCGTTCTTTAACCAAGCAACGTTTTCCGACGGTGGCGGAGATATTCCATCCGTTGCCTAGATTTCCCAAAGCATACTGAGGGTTGGACAGTCTAAAGACGAATACAAGGATTTATACAGCGGCGTGCATGTAACATTGATGGTTGATGTAGCCGCGCGCGGGTGGATGGCTTCGCCTAGCATTAGTAAAGACTGAGTCAAGTAGACGGACAAGTTTGGCAAAGGACCATAAGATGGCATAATCTAGTAAACAATCCCTAAGCTGTACCATTATACTTCCATTCAGACAATATTTTTCTTGTCATCTTGAGTTCTCACGCATCTAGACGTTGCTCAAGTCTAGTGGCTGCCACCTAGGTCCACCATCTCCGCAGCCCGGGCTCTCCAATTCCCTATCTACGGAGTACAACTTCAATCCGCAAACAATTGTACGGCATCAGCGCTACGGAAATGTCAGCTGAGCTTACATTGATCAAAGGCCCGACCGCGCGGCGCAAAGGTGACATCTCATCCCATCACGTCATCGCACCTCTAACCTTCTAGACCCGGCATGCGGTACCTGTCGCAAAAAGTGTCGCAAGTGCGATCGCCAGCGTCCCATCTGCGACAGATGTCGGACAAAGGGCCTTCACTGCGAGGGATATCCTCCGAGGTTCCAGTTCTGTGAGATTCTCGCGGTAGAGGATGGCTCTAGGCGAGATGCTGCGCCTGAGGAAACAGATACAGCGTTGATGCCGTGTCTCGAGGCTTCGTTCTCTCCCGATCTTATTCTAGACGCCGCTGCGAGTGTTTCGTCGCCACCATCTCCATCGCCGCCTCCGTCGTCTGTCGGCCTCAGCCCGACTGGCAGCCCCGGGCTGGATCACGATCTGCTGAGCAACCAGAATCTCATTCTACATTGTAAGCTCCAGGGCCCCGTTTTAACTCATCTAACCTCTGTAGTCGACCGTCAACTCAGCAAGCACCTCACGATTCACACCGAAGGGACGGAAAACTCCTTCCGAGAGCATGTTCTGCCACTGGCTTACCAGCATCAGGGCGTACTGCACGCGTTGCTTGGCTTATCGGCATGCCACACGCACTTGTCCGGAAAAGACGAGAGTCAGCACTTTGTCACGACCGCACTCCGGTATCGACTTTCAGCCTTGCACTCTCTCGGTGCCTTGCTACTCAAGGAAGAGATAGCAGGCCTGTCGAGTTCCGAGGAGGAGTTCGTCCTCGCAATGGTCCTTTTATTGGTCTTCCATGACGTGCGTTCCCCACCGCTCTCGATATCAAGCTGACGGTCCAGATCTGCGAGACTGGCATCTCCTCCCACGGAGCCCACCTGACGGGCATCTCGTTCCTGTGCGGACGACTGGCTTGTCCTCCCGACTTTTCCACGCGGTCGAGGGCCAACATGTTCTTCATCTCCGCTCTCGCATGGTAAGCAACAAGCCGACACGAGATTCCGCGCTGACAGGCCAGGTTGGACATGCTGCGAGGGTTCAGCGGCGCGGAGAAGCTCGCCTACTCGGACGAAGTGCGCAAGTGTGTGCGAGACCACGGAAGCCTGAGCCTGCACACGCTGGTCGGCTGCCCTCCGGTTATCTTCCACCGCATTGGACAGGTCTTACAAGCCGGCAAGATGTACCTCAAGGGAAGCCTCCAACTGGACCAGTTCCGACTTGTCCTCGACGACGCGGAGAGGTTCCTGCGCGGCTGGGACCCGAATCAGGCAGTGTATCCCACGGGACACCCAGAATGGAAACACCTCGCCGAGGCGTACCGCCACGCGTGTCTCCTCCGCGTGCTCCGCTTCCCGGACCCGTTTGCGCTATCGTGCGAAGACGACCGGATTAAGGCATCCGTCACAGCCATCCTGGACGTCTGCGCGGCCGTACCCCGGGACTCGGTCTTCTACAAACGGCTTCTGTTCCCGCTGTTCCTGGCCGGGGCCGATACGTCATCCCTGCACCAGACGCACTACGCCAGCTGGTGCGTTGGCGAGATTAAGCATGCCACCGGGTTTCAGCATCCGGCCATGACGGAGATGTTGACCAAGGTGTGGGAAGAGCGGCAGGCCAACCGGAACGGGTGGTCTAACGTGCCGTGGATGGAATTCGTAAGTCACTCCCAAGACCCGAGTTATCCAAGTTAACCGTTAGACTTGCTCCACACTCCTGCGATCGCAGCACGCCTATCTTTTCTTTTGACGAAGTGGGACGGCTGGGGGTATCTCCCTCTTTGGTTAGTCAATGAGATGCATCAACACATGTAAAGTCGACTTTCGCAGTGACGTTGCTCCAGCTTCGTCTCGTTCATCGAAATGGCTACATCACGGAAATCGCCTGCTGAGTTGGACAAGTCGGTAAGCTTGGCTCACGTGCCTCGCTGCGACGACTACGAAAAGATGATCTCGGGGATGCTGTACGTCCCACGACATTTTACTGAGGCGAGCTGACAATTTAGGTACAATTCGTTCGTGCCTGAGCTCGACCGTCCACGCTTCAAGGCCCGAGCCTGGGCGCACAAATACAGCCACTACTACCCCAACGACCCCGAAGCCACCCCCGCGGGTCTGGCCAAAGACCGCCTGGAGATGCTGCGTGAGCGACTCGGCCATATCGCGGACGAGGAGATTTACATCGAGCCGCCGTTCAACATTGACTACGGATGTAACATCTCCATTGGCAAACGGTTCTACAGCAACTTCCAGCTTACAATCCTGGTCGCCATCGTGACAATCGGAGACCGGGTCATGCTGGGTCCCAATGTGCTGATTACTACAGCAACGCACGAGGTCGAAGTCGCCAGTCGAAGACAAAACGTCGAGTACGGGAAGCCAGTGACGATTGTTGGATAGGAGGTGCTGTTGTCAACTTGCCTGGATTCACCATTGGCAATGGGTGTATCAACGCCAAATGCATTAATCGGTTGAATATGGATTCACCAGCTTGGCTAGGCGTCCTAGTTGTAAAGACCCCCGTTTGCGGACAACACAGACCCAGTAGTCCACCGAGCATCCTCAGTACAGAGAAAGGCCACAAGAGGCGCAATGTCATTCACCTCCGCAATCCTCGCCGCAGCCGGAGTCGACTCAATCAGCGGCTGCATATCCTGCCGAAACTGCTCGTCGCTCTCGGCCCATTGATCTACCGCTGTCAGCAACATCCGACACGCGATGGTCGACGTACCTGTAGCAACCGGGCCTGGATTGACGCAGTTCACCGTGATGTCGTGCGATTGGCCGAGCTCCTTCGCCCACACGCGAACCAATGCCTCGTCGGCGGCCTTGGTCGCGCCGTAGACGGTCTGCCCAGCAACGCCGAGGCGGGCGGCCGCCGAAGAGACGAAGACGATTCGACCCCCGCGGGCGATGTGCGGAATGACGGCTTGGGTGAGGAATATCGGGCCTTTGACGTTGGTGTCGAAGTGAGTGGCGAAGAGATGCTCGGTCACTTCGTCCAGGTTGGCGTCAACTCCGAGAGCGGCACTGCGGGTGTTAGCAATGCCCAGCTGTTCGTGCGGCACTCACTTGTGGATGAGAATCTCAATCTTTCCAGTCTCGCTCAGCTCCAGGGCACTCTTGACCAGCTTCGGAATATCGCCAACATTAGCCACGCTGGCTTGGCACGCCGAAGCCTTGGGGCCAAACGACCGGATCGTCTTGACAACTTCTCCCGCTCGTGCTCGACTGCTCTCGCTGGTATAGTTGACCACGACGTTGGATCCTCGCTTTCCGAGTTGGATCGCAATGCCAGCTCCAATTCCTCTGATCAATCAGCACGGAAAGTCTAGGTGGTGGGAACCTACCGTGAGGAGCCAGTCACAATGGCGGTCTTGCCAGTCAGATCCAAGCCTTTGAAGTCGAGCATTCTGTTGGTAGCTCATCTGGTAAAACAATCGATTCAAGGCTCGGCGGACCTGTATTAATGGTTCGGCGATGGAAGCGGGCGCAGGACACCGCTTTCCCATCGTCGAGAACCTTGCCAGAAAAGGAACAGGCGGCAACAATACCCTTTACGGCATTCGCGCCAGCAGCTCCGTTCCGGAGTGAGGATCTATGTCCGGCATGCAGGAGCTGGTAGTATTTCCCTTTTGGGAAAGGCGGCCGGGGCATCGGGGTGGGTCCGCCGGCCAGGATGGTGGGTCAGTATGAGCGACAGATAACTCCGGCGAGTATAAACTGCTGTCGAAGTGATGTCTTCCACCGAGAACAAGCTTCGATAAACACAACATCATGTCGCCACACCCTCTCGACCCGTTGACGGGGGAAGAAGTGCGAGTCGCCGCTCAGACACTCGTCAAGCACATCAGATGCGGCGTGAATGAGATTCGCTTCAAGGTGATTGATCTGGCGGAACCCCCAAAAGATCTGACCCTTGGACATCTTCACCATAATGGACCAACGCCCGACCGCAAGGCCAGAGTATACTACCACCTCGAAAAGAGTCAATCGCTATTGATCGCCATCATCAACATAACCAAGACCCGAGTCGAAGGTACCTACGATGCTCCCGAGTCTCAGGGGCCTGTTGACTGGACCGAGTTCGAGCTGGTCAACAGGGCCTGCAACGCCCATCCAGAGGTCAAGGCCGAGATTTCCAAGCTCAACCTTCCCCCCCAGTAAGCCGACTCTGCCCTGGAGAGAACCGTGCTGATTCGTTAGCGCTCGCGTACTAAACGATCCCTGGACCTTTGGGACTGACGACGCCAAGGAGAGGCGACGGCTGTTCCAGTGCTACATGTACGCGGCACTGTCAGAGGACGACGAGGCGAACCACTATTCGCTCCCGCTTCCTCTGGCTCCGGTTTTTGACGCGCATACTCTGGAGCTGGTCGATCTCCAGAAACTCCCCACGGGCACGAACGACGTGCTCGACTCGGAGACGCAGCCCTGGGACGCGGTCAAGCCCGTCGAGTACAGCGCAAGCATCATGGGAGAGGATGCCTTCCGCAAAGACCTGAAGCCTCTGCAAATCACCCAGCCCGAAGGCCCTTCGTTCCAGATCACCGGACGCCGCGTCGAGTGGCAGAAGTGGTCCTTCCAGCTGGGGTGGACCCTGCGAGAGGGCCCCGTTCTCCACGACGTCCGGTACGACGACCGACCTCTGTTCTACCGCGTTTCCATGAGCGAAATGACAGTTCCGTACGGCGACCCGCGCTCGCCGTACCACCGCAAGCAAGCCTTCGACCTGGGCGACTCGGGCTTCGGTCTGACGTCCAACAGCCTGAGTCTGGGCTGCGACTGTCTGGGCCACATCGCCTACTTCGGCGGCGTGCGCGTCTCCAGCGACGGCAAGCCCGTGGCCATGCCCAACGTCGTGTGCATGCACGAAGTCGACGACGGCATCGGGTGGAAGCACACCAACTTCCGCAACGGCAAGTCGTCGGTGGTGCGGGCCAGACAGCTCGTGGTGCAGTGCACGGCGACGGTGGCCAACTACGAGTACATCCTGGCGTTTCTGCTGGACCAGGCTGCCAATCTCCACGTCGACGTGCGAGCCACGGGCGTTGTGTCGACGATGCCGATCCGTCGGGGGCTTCAGGTGCCGTGGGGGACGGTTGTGGCTCCGGGCGTGTTGGCCGTCAACCACCAGCATCTGTTCTGTCTCCGCGTCGACCCGTGCCTGGACGGCGACCAGAAGAACACAATCGCCTACGACGACTGCATCCCAGTGACCAACGAGCCAGATCTCGATCCTTTCGGGTGTGCCTTCCGGGTGCACACGACGGCCATCGAGAAGCCGGGAGGCTACGACCTCGACCTGACCAAGAACCGCGTGTACAAGATCACCAACGAGCGCATCAACTCCGTGTCCGGGAAACCCCATGGGTACAAGCTGCACGCCATCCCCAGCCAGATGCTGATGATGGGCCCGGAGACGTTCAACTTCCGTCGCGGGGTCTTCACCTCCAAGCCGATCTGGGTGACCAAGTACCGCGACGACGAGCTGTGGGCGTCCGGGGAGTTTACCAACCAGAGCCGAGAGGACAGCGGCATCGCGGTGTGGGCTGCGCGAGACGAGGCGGTCAAGAACGAAGACGTTGTTCTGTGGCATTCATTCGGCATTACGCACGTTACTCGACCAGAGGGTGAGTCCTATGTGCCGCTGTCCTTGATACGTCGCTAATGGTGTAGATTTCCCGGTGATGCCGGCTGAGAAGATGTCGGTCGCTTTGAAGCCAGCCAATTTCTTCGAGCTGAACCCGTCCAACGATGTTCCTCGGTCCTCCCAGAGTCTGAACAAGTCCACCTTGGTAGCCGAGTCTTGTTGTGCCCGATCCCGGATATGACTACGGCTCACAAAGGCATTAACTAGGAATGGTATTAGATTGTAGCTATATTAACTACTGTTAACAATGTATGGTATCTTGCTTTCGTTCATGCGTTCCTCCAAGTTCAGGGTGGTCAACAACCTGAGCTGGGCACCCATCTCCGTACTGATATACGCCGAGGCAGATTAGATCAGCCTTGTGATCGATCATTTCGCAATTCAGGGGCTGTAGAGGTCGGACGGTGGAGTTGTCACTTGCCGTCTTGCATTATCCCCACCGCAGCCGAGGTACCTCAACGCAAAGTCACACATGAATCACATCGCGCGCAATGCAGTCTTTGCTAGGATAATACAGTATGCTTGCTGTAATTACATGTTGGAAAGATTAGATCTAGAGCTCCGCCGGTCTAAATCCTTCATATGAACCAGCCTCGTCTCGTCATTCTCACCAAACTCAACAGCATACGTGCGCGAGCAGGTAATCCCTCGAGACTCCGTGCGCTGGTGAGACTCGCCTGCCTGGGATGTCGCGTTTGTGCCCAGCGGCCTGCTCTTGCTCTTTGCTCCGTTTGTGCCCAGGATCCTAGGGAACAGACGAACCAGGAGTAGGCGGATGGTGGGCATGCAGGCGCAGATAATTCCCACGCTGATCTCGATGGTGGACCATTTGGAGACGTCGAAATTGTCCCAGGTGGCGTTGGAGCTCTCTCTGAACCTGACGACGGCCTGGAGGCGAAGAATGCTGACGACAGTGACGCTGGCAAGTTAGACGGGACAGGAACAGGAAGAACGGTGACATACAAGGTTCCAACGCAAAACATCAATGCCACGCCAATCTTCTTCTTCCAGTCCAGGTTAAGACCCTTCAGCTGCGCCAGTGGGACCGCCAGCATCCAGATATCAACGGCAATGCTAATGCCGGCGTTGGAACACGTAATGGCGTTGATGCTGGCGCAGTGTCCCTCGTGCTCGCCGTCCCACTTTGTCCAGAAGTAGCTGATGGGCTGGCACTGGAAAATGGCGACCAGGACGAAGACGATACCGAAGACGGAGTTGAAGACGACGGTTCCCCAGAGGAGTTTGCGGACGATCGGGGTCGGGAAGATGCGCAGGTAGAAGAAGAGCAGGGCCAATTTCAGCAGCGGGATCTGCGCAAAGTACAAGACGGCCATGATGTTAAAGTACATGCCGAACTTTGTGATCTGGTCAAACGGCACGGTCCAGATGTCGCGGCCCAGTCCGTTGGCAGCGGCGCCGCGGACGTTGATGACCAGACTCGGGGTACTGACGACGAAGGTGATGAGGATGAACCAGTCGTCGAGCCCAAGGCCGATCTTCCAGTAGACCTTGCAGGCGAAGCGCTGGATGACGCACAGGGCGGAGACGACGGCGAGGACGTTGGAGATGACGACGTATTCACCCGAGCGATCTCGGATCGGGGCGTCGCAGTTGGTCATGGTCAGGTTCTTGGTCGCTGGCCGTGTTAGCGGGAGCATCGACGCGTCGACCGACGTACCGAGCGATTCCTTGACGGTGCAGCTTTTCGCCACGCATGCGGTCATGTCGAGTTGCAGGTCCTCGTCGGTACACATGCACGTGGTGTTTGTCGCTGCGCATGGCGAGTTGGCGAGGGCGGTGGTGAGGCAGTCGACCTGGAGAGTCAGCGAGGTTCGCGATCCAGAACATGAAGCATACAGCGCAATCTGGCATGGCTGCAAGAGCAGACGCGGCCACGGCTCCCCGGATCGCCAGCAGTCCCAGTAGGACGGTCTTCCAAATGACCAGCATGGTAGAAGTAGAAAGCTGTAATTCGTAAGTAGTCGTCAAGCATCCAACCAGAACAACTAGACGGACCAGAGCGGCCCTAAAGGTCAAGCATGATCAAGGATTCGGTTTGAGGAAGAAGTGAATATCTGCAAGAATACGTCCAGCATCAGGGGACATTTCCAGGGGTCTTCCATCAACCTTTATTCACAAAATCCCAGCTCCCAGCTGAATGGCCACGGTCTGGCCAGTGGCGTCGGCGCGACGAGAGCGGCAGCAGGTCCGCGAATCGATTGGTAGCAATCGGCGAGCCGCGACTAATCAACACGCGGTGCGACGAGCATGTGGGACTTGAAACAGGAACAAAGCGTCTAGAAGCGTACGGGGATCGATTCACGGTTGATGTTGGTTGCGGCTGTGCTGACAGGAGCTCGAGCGTCGCTTGGCGTGGGTGGTTTGACATTTGACAGTTTATCAACCGCTGTCTACTTGATGTTAATAATACTCCGACAGCATTCGACTCGCGAGGCTCAAGATTCAGGCGTCGATTGGCATTCATGAGATGCGAGCCGTCAGTCCCAAGAAACCGCAGGAAGCCGTCGCATGATCTACCTGCAGATCGTGTGGAGGCAATGCCTGTTCCTTTGAGACATGGCCCGCTTCCACCGTTTTTCCCGACAGAGTGGATGTTCTAGAAGACGCGAGCGTGAAACACCGAACTACGAGGATGTTCGACCATGGAGTGCAGTGCCAATTGGTGCCCGCCAACTCCTGTCATCAACGCAAAAGGGAAGGATCTGCGGCTGGCTAAAGGGAGCAACGCAGCGATCAGGGGTTGCGCCGTCGCTGGAGCATCTTGAAGTTTCTGAGTCGTCATCTGTCTATTCTTTTAGACAGGCAGGTCATGATCGTTGGCCGTTTCTGTGGGCGTCTCCACCAAAGGCATACTCAGTCATTCTTGTCGAGTATTCTACGTTTAAACATCTGAGGTTGAGGATCTGGCTACAGCGGATTCGTAGATGGTGGACTCGGTGGAGTATGGGGGAAGCGAGGTGGATCATCAAGCTTTACGAAACGACATGTTCAGCTCTGTGGTTTGATGTCATGCCTCCTTTCTTCTGCCTACCATCCTTCCCTCTTCCAACTCACCGCATCCTCGCAATATTCTATCTACTAATGCGAACACACGTAACCCCCTTCAGCGTAACCTCCTTCGGCATCACTCCCGGATCCTTTGCCTCGGGCCGTCTGGACCCTCAACTCCCTGTCGAGATCGGATCCGGAACACGCAGGAGACAACCCGGCTGTCAATCTCCGACGCTTCATTCCGCGAAGGCATCTCCTCGTCCGCATGGCCCCATCCCCCAACAAATCCCACGATTCAGTGGCACGCATAACGCCATCGCAAGGGGCCCGCCGCTTAGATATCCTGGGGACGACCCCTGCCGAACCCCAGCTCGCTCGAGAGGGGAAAGCTGGGCTTCTGTCTGTCCGAAGCCATCTCTAGCGCGTCTCACCTCCAACTTAACCTAGATTCGTGCCACCGACGTAGCAGTCGGGAACTTACACGGCTCAGAGGGAAGCTGGAAGACATGGAATACGACAGATAGCAGACAGATAAATACAGGAATAAACCCCGTTCACGCCGCTTTCTGCCCATCCATCAGCCATGACGATCTTCAAGCCCCTCTCCTGGGCGCTTCTGTCCCTCGCCATCGCAGACTGCCAGGCCAAGTGTCGGTGCTTGCCCGGCGACGCCTGCTGGCCGTCGGTCGCCGCGTGGAACGAGCTCAACTCGACCGTCGACGGCCGTCTCATCGCCACGGTGCCCATCGGGTCGCCGTGCCATGATCCCACCTACGACGCCGCGGCCTGCGCCGAGCTGCGGACGGGTTGGAAGCTCCCGCAGCTCCACTTCAACTCGTCGTCGTCGGTGATGCAGGCCTATTTCGCCAACCAGAGCTGCGATCCGTTCCTCGCCCAGTCGCGTCCCTGCGTTCTCGGAAACTACGTGTCGTACGCCGTCAAGGTGTCCAACAGCGCCCAGGTCGCCAGGGCCGTCAGGTTCGCGACCGCGCACAACATCCGCCTCGTCGTGCGCAACACCGGCCATGAGTACGTCGGACACAGATTAATCGGACTAGGCTAATTCCCGCAGCTACCTTGGCCGATCCACCGGCGCCGGAGCCTTGGCCATCTGGACGCACCACATGAAGACCGCCGAGGTGGTCCGCTGGTCCGACAGCGTCTACTCCGGCCCCGCTCTCCGGGTCGGCGCCGGCGTCCAGGGCGCCGATGCCGTCGAGGCCGCCCACGCCAAGGGCCTGACGGTCGTCTCCGGCGAATGCCCCACCGTCGGCCTGGCCGGCTTCACCCTCGGCGGCGGCCACTCGGCGCTCAGCACCAGCTTCGGGCTCGGCGCGGACCAGACGCTGCAGTTCGAGGTCGTCACCGCCGCGGGAAACATCGTCACGGCGTCGGCCGGCAAGAACAGCGACCTGTACTGGGCGCTGAGCGGCGGCGGCGCGGGCAACTTCGCCGTCGTCACGTCCATGACGATCCGGGCGCACTACACCGGCACCATCGGCGGCGCGACGCTGCAGATGTCGGTGGCCGGGACCAACAAGGCGACCTTTGACACGGCCGTCTCGCGCTTCCACGATCTCCTACCCGCCATGATCGACCACGGCCCGACCGTCGTCTACTACGTGACCGGCGGAGCCCTCGTCGTCAAGCCCATCACCCTCGTCAACTCGACGGGCGACTACGTGCGCGGAAAGGTCCTGGGCCCGTTCCTCGCCGTGCTGAGCGAGCTCGGCATCACGCCCGCCGTCTCCTTCACGACGCTCAACTACCGCGACCACTACGACGCGTACATGGGCCCGTTGCCGTACGGCCACATCGGCGCGTCCGAGTACCAGTTCGGCGGACGCCTGATCCCGCGGTCCGTCATCGAAAACGACAACGCGGCCTTCCAAAAGGTCATCCGCAACCTGACGGCCAACGGCGTCATCGCGGTGGGCAGCAGCGGGACCTTCAAGCGGTACGCGGGCGTCAGCAACTCCGTGTACCCGTCGTGGCGAACCAGCATCATGTCGATGCAGCTGGCCACCGCCTGGGACCCGACCAAGTGGGATGCCATGCTCGCCATGCAGAAGCGCATCACGAATGAGTTTGTCCCTCTGATTTCGTCCGTTACCCCGGGCAGCGGAGCATACATGAACGAGGCCGACTTTAACCAGCCCGATTGGAAGGAGACTTTCTATGGAGCCAACTGGGATCGTCTGTTGTCCATCAAGAACAAGTGGGATCCCAACGGCGTGTTGTATAACCTCAAGGGTGTCGGTTCAGATGCTTGGACCGTTGCCGCGGATGGCAGGTTGTGTAAAGCCTAGAAGCGCGTTCTACTTAGTACATAGCCAAGTACAAGATGTTCAACTGATTCAGATCCCAAGACTATATTCATCAGTCAGGGAATTTTAGGACCTCAAACTAACGGACTCCTCAGTATCGTGTATTGGCTTCTTGCCTATTCCTTGTTTCGTAAACGGGCATATGAATACTTGCCCGCGAAGTGAAGGTGCACGTAGTGGTCAGCTCCGATGGGAGACATCCAGTATTGTACAACTTCAACCTGCCAGTTATTTCTCAGCGAAGCCCTAAGGATTAATGCAGAAACACCCCGGCATTCATTTCTTGAAGCTATCCCTGACATCTAGCCTTTTGTCGAATCCTGCTCCAGGCGAATACAAGGCCACAGTTGCCAGCTTCTGGTTCCTTACGCCGACGGGCAACAACCGTTTTAGTAGGCTCCAGCTGGTGAATCTACTAATATTATCCCGATAGCGTGGGAATATGGTTCTTGGTCACCCGGCATTTCTGCGATTTCAGGACCGCAGGAGCAAGTATCACCCGGTTTGGACGCAGCACCGTGATGCCGACTTGTCGTTTGTGGCTGGGGCATTAACGTGGACGTTGTCTTCGTCAATTAGTTCATTACCGCTGCTGACCTCTGCAATTGGGACTCTGTTTCGATGTATTTCTAGTCTTTACATATTGAAGCTACCTTAGTGCCCGTTCGTGCACCGAGGATTGGGTTCAATGACCAGCGATAACGCCGCATGTATCCCATGTAAATGTGAGCCCAAGTAATCCCTAGTATTGAATCGTTATAAAAGCATGCAGTATTCAGTCTCTGCTAGGTTTCTTCTCTAGAACACCCTTGAGATTTAATCTTCATCCATTTTCGCCTGGTACCGGTGTTTTGTTCCTTCCTGCGTTGATACCCGCACAGCCCTAAATTATTACTCAGACACTATTCTTTCATCAAATCTAGCAACAGGTGACAAACCAATTTTATCTCGACTCAAAACTAGTCCCCGCAACTAAGAGATATCAACACAACTTAACGATGATTTCTGAATTATTATACTATTATTTAGATTAAACTGAGCTCATTCCAAGAAGAACCAATATTTTGTGCACAGACCTATCCGGCAGGTACTTTAGGTATACTGTGAGTCGGGTGTGCGACAATGTACTGAAGGTGTAAATATCAGACAGGTGTGTGCATACGGCTTGGTCCCAGCCCGGACCTCCATTACTGGGTGACAGTCAGTGACCGTGGCATCAATTATCAAGATCCTCAGTCTGGTCCAATAGCGGGGTAGGCAGACTGTTTTTCAATGCTGTTAGTGAAGGTCGATTCAACAAATGCAAATCAAATACATCCAGTAGGTGGATTGAGCTTGAAACTCCATTACAGATGACCTAAAAGTCATGGATTGTCCGCTCACTTCAGACAGTATCAAGCATCCATCGTGCGTTCCGTTCTGAAGCTATACATTACTCCGCTAGCCAATCCACTGTCGCGGCTTTGTCCAGCACAACCCACTCTTAATTCAGCGACGGGTATGACAAGAAGCATATTACAATGCAAAATGAATAGATTTTCACTGTCATTAAAGCCGGGCTTAAAAATTCATACTGCAGAACTCCTATGGGCAGCTTCCCCTAACTTATCTTAGATTGTGAATTGCCTACACCAAGATTTATTGTACGACGATTCCAATCTCTACCTTTTTAGCGGTCCGTTCCTACCACAGCACACCTAACGGAGAAGGAGAAAATGCTACCCAGGTTTCCACTCTGCCATTTACCAACTGCCACCAAAGATTTTAATAACACGGAAATTATTAATGAGCCTATATCAGCCGTCTTCTGGCGCGCCTCGGAGTGAAATGAGGGATTCGTCTGAAAGTTGTCTGAAAATGGGAACTTCTTTTCACGGCACCGAGCGGCTCCGCGTTGTACCATGGAAAGTCGGAAACCTATACCTGCTGCTAGGATTTGAGACAGGTTCAAGCAGCTACCGTCTTCACCTAAGTCGAATAATTGGAGAATTTTTAAGTTCGAGAGGAGACTGAGCAAACGGGAACGGGAGCTGAAGCGGTACCTGTAACCTATACAAGCCCGTCGCGCATTTCCATCGCGTAATAGTACAAGATACCAACCTACTATACACAGTATAAATCGAAAATTACAATCAAGGACAGAACCAACTGTGAACAGACACAGAAACACTGAACAAATCAATGCACAAAACGAGGTAATTCTGTAAAGGAATCAGGGGCACGTCATCGTGACACTCTCCGGTGGATCCGGCTGCACAAAGCTAGGATAAACGAAGGTACGAAATTATACATTTGTCCTTGATATGCTGATATGCATTTAAGCAATCCACTTGTGACCCCGCCGTACGATTATCCTGAGCGTTCCTGCCTGATCCAGAAGTTGCTCCGTGTTCATGCCCTGCATTGTATAGTTCATCCCTGCATATGCATAGTATAGTTCATCATGGCACCAGTTTATCAGATTGCGCTGATCCAGTTTGATCCCAAGGTGAGTGAATGACCAGTCTCCCTATCTTGAAGTTGCGTATTGGCTGAGATATTTTCAGCCCGTGGCTGTCGCGGACAACTTCAACACGGCTGAGAAATACATTCGAGATGCCGCTGCCAAAGGGTGTGATCTGGCACTCTTGCCTGAATTCCACCTCACGTCGTGGGTTCCTGATGACCCCGACTTCCTATCCGCGACTCACGAGTCTGCTTCGTATCTGTCCAAGTACCAGGACCTCGCCCGGGAACTCAACATCAACATCGTGCCAGGCACAATATGTGAGCCTCACCCCAGCGCCGACCCAAGCGCAAAGGAGGAGCTGCGTAACATGGCGCATTTTCTCGCGGCCGGCACCGGCGATATCTCCGGCTCGTACCAGAAGAAGAACCTGTGGCACCCGGAGCGCCCGCACCTCACCTCCTCGGGACACAGCCCGCACGTCGCGTTCGACACGCCGCTGAAGCACGCCGACGGCAGCCCGGTGCGCGCCGGGCTGCTCATCTGCTGGGACCTGGCGTTTCCCGAGGCGTTCCGGGCCCTGATTGCCGACGGCGCCGACCTGATCATCATCCCGTCGTTTTGGTACATGACGGACGCGGGCGAGGAGGGCCAGGAGCTCAACCCGGACGCGGAGAGGCTGTTTCTCGAGACGGCGACGACGTTGCGTGCGTTTGAGAACACGGCGGCCATTGCGTTTTGCAACTCGGGGGGGATGAGCTGCGTGGCCATGCCGATTCAGGGGGCCCTGGGGCGGATAGGGGTGGGGGAGGAGAAGATGGAGATAGTTCCCGTGGATCTAAACGTGTTGAAGATTGCCGAGGAGAATTACAAGATCCGAATGGACATGCAGGGAGAGGCTTGGCATTATAAGCATACCTTGCGCAGGTAGTTAATCTACAATAAGGTTATCTACGTAATCGGGGTATTACTTACAAGCTATTAACCGTGACTGCAATTGGCCAGTTATGGTCGTTCCTGCCTACGGAAGTGCTGGGGCCGCATATAGTTATAGTTCGACCTGGGATGATGCGGAAGGAGCTGTTCCTCTATCTCGCTCCTTCCATACGAGACGCTTCAAGATAGCAGGCCGATATCCTAGTTAGTTTGCTATTAAAGGGGTAATAATGTTGACCAACTACCGCGCTGTTAAAGCAGCGACAGAGCAACTGGACTGCTATTGGTGTTACTAATTAAAATTCCAGACGCAACTCACCTTCTGGACACAATTGGCTACCAAACCACAACGCTTCAATGGCCTGATCATCTCTCCATGCGGCCAGCAGGGTTCGCATGACCATTCCGAAAAGAGAAGCCATCTCTCCATCTCACACCTTGTTGTGTCGTCCAAGTAAACGCGGCTCTGCATGGCTGCCGACTCTATGCCTCTTTCGACCTAGACGAGCCCGCAGTTGCTGAGCCGCTGACATGGACGACCAATTGCCTGGCCGCAAATGTCATCCGTCGTAAGAAGCTGGGTTGCGATACCTTGATGGTTCGGACAGCACCTTGATGACCACTGCTTACACGAGATAAGTGAGGACTCGAGTGATGGAGTATATGAGCCCCTATGGTCTCTGTTGAGATGAATCGATATCTCAGCGCACTCTCAACACTCTTCTGGGTTTCGGATTTTCTGCATTCAAAATGGCCAAGGTTCGGACCAGGGGCTCCAAGAGGAAGACGCAGAAGACTGTCATTCCTCCCAAGGCATTGCCCGTCACCTTGTTGTCTGGATTTCTGGTAAGTCTTGTGTTCCGTGGGTGTTCAGTGCTTACTGTTTAGGGATCTGGAAAAACAACCCTCCTCCAACACATCCTTCGCAGCGAACACGGTCTGCGCATTGCCGTAGTAGTCAACGACATTGGAGCGTGAGTGCCGTCTTCTTGTTATGGCATCGCTAACCGCCGCAGTATCAACGTCGACGCTTCCTTGATCAGGAAAACCCACCATCTCACTAAAACGAACGAGAAGGTCGTTGCGCTGCAGAATGGCTGCATCTGCTGCACGCTTCGGGGCGACTTGCTGGAGGAGCTTGTCCGGCTTGCACAGCTGCAGCAGTTCGACTATATAATCATCGAAAGCAGCGGCATCAGTGAACCCGAGCAGGTGGCCGAGACGTTCGACTCTCGCCTCGCCGAGCAAATGGGTGCCATGGGCTCCCTGGACGGCATGGCGGGATTGGACGAAGACATGCTCAAAGTCCTCGACCAACTGTAAGTACCTCGCTCGACATCACTTCCCTGCTGACCCTCGTAGCAAGGACGCTGGCGGCCTGGAAAAGTTTGCCCGGCTGGATACCACGGTGACCGTCATCGATGCGTTCACCATGCTGCACGACTTTGATACGGGCGACTTGATCTCGTCACGTCGCGACGACGTTACGCCTGAAGACGAACGCACAGTGTCGGACTTGATGGTTGATCAGATAGAGTTCGCGGACGTCATCATCCTGAACAAGGTCGACATGGTAGGCTGTCTCTTGTACTGTAAAATCGAACATCGTCTAATTCGCCACAGATCGAAAGCCACACCAAGCCGCAGCTGCTGGGGTTGATCCAGAAGCTCAACCATCGGGCCAAGATCCTCGAGTCCAGTTACGGAAAGATCGACGTCAAGGAGATTGTCAACACGGGCTTGTTCAACCTCCAGGTTGCCCAATCCGGCTATGGGTGGCTTCAGGATCTGCATGCCATGACGGTTCGTGAGGTATGACCCCCATTCGCCACTTCACAGTGCCAAACTGTCGAGGTTTCTGGCTAACAGCTTAGCTCAACGGTCGGAACGTGGTGACTCCCAAGCCTGAGACTGAAGAGTACAACGTCAGGAGCTTCATCTACAGTCGACGTCGGCCTTTTCATCCTCGGCGTCTGTGGTCGTTGCTGTATGACAAGTTCATCCTGCAACTTGAGCAAGAGGAAGAAGATGAGGAAGAAGATGAGGAAGAAGATGAGAAAGAAGATGAGGAAGACGAAGACGAAGATGACCTTGAGATGATTGACTATGACGATGCTGAGACTGTCGATGAAAGTGAAGACGTGACTAGGTCTTCTTCACCTCATAGCTCACACTCAACCGTGCAAACCGTCCCATCTCCGTCTGCATCGAAGCACACCGAGGATGACCGCACCATGTCTGAAGACCTCATCCCCCCGTCCAACCGAAGTTATCCTCGCAAACAGACGCGAGCATCCCGTTGTCGGCCGGCTCTTCAGGTCCAAGGGCGAATTCTTCATGGCGACGCGACCAAACCGCGCGGGCGACTGGTCTCAGGCCGGCGCCATGCTGACCATGACCGGCGGCCGTCCGTGGTTCTGCACCCTCGCGCCAGAGGAATACACCACCGGCGACGCTGAAGTCGACGGGCTCGTGCAACACGACATCAAAAAGGGGGGCGAGTGGGGCGACCGCCGCCAGGAGATGGTCTTCATCGGGGAAAAGCTGGACGATGCGGCGCTGGAAGCCCTGTTGGACGGGTGTCTGCTGACGGACGCGGAATACGCAAAATGGGAACGGACGATGCGGGACGGAAAGATGGACGACGGGCAGAAGCGGGATGCGCTGGAGGATCTGTTCGAGGACGGGTTCCCGGATTGGCCCGAGGAGGACGACGGGGACCACGAGGGACACGACCACGCCAGCGCCGGCCTGCGGTCTATAAAAAACCATTTCAAACAGGAGGCATAGATGGTAATAGGTTGCAGAGGCAAGCGCCAAGTTAGAATACCGTAAAGCACCCCGTTAGCCAGTAAAAAACCCAAAGTCAGCCCAAAGTTTCCGCGGTTGACGTGTAAGTGAATTGCGCCGTTACACCGTTACTCGCGTTGCAAGTTCACCAGCATCGTGATTTCGATTGAAAAAAGCACAGCCGCCCGTAGTCCTAAACGCCTGGTAAACCCTCCGTCATGTGCCCCAGCCATCAAACTCTCGCCCGGTCATGCGCCGCCGCCCATTGCAACAAAGGCCGCGTTGACAGCTTCCCTTTTCACAAACGACAGTACGGCATTGTCCTCGCCCATGCAGACGCTGCCCTTTGCCCAGGCCTGAATCAGCCTCCGGGCCTGCCAGACGGCCTTGTGCTTGTTGTACTTGTGGATCTTGGCGATACACGAGCGTTTGGTCTCGTTTTTCAGCATGGCCAGCCAGTCGATGCCGTCCTATCGGATGTCGTCTCGCTCTATCGGGCAGAAGAACTCGCAGTTCTCGCTCGAGGGCTCGTTGAGGCAATAGCCAATCTCGAGTTGCGCGGGCCTGCTTCTATACGTAGCCATGACGTAGACCACCACCCTGCAAGCGGGCGCGTCGGCGCATGACTTCCCGCGGTGGCAAGACGGCTGATCTAATAAGGAGAGGACACACATTAGCCTGCGGAAAGCCATGGTTTCCTGCTGCAACTCACCGCAAACGTTGCCCACGCTGATGTACTCGCGGAGGACGAAGTCCAAGGCGGGTTTGGTCGGGTCTTCGGCCGCGTCGCCCGTCCAGTCGTTGAAGACGGCGTCCAGGAAACCCTCCATGGTCTCCCGCGTCGACGTCAGGGTCGCCGTGGGGTCGGTGGCGACGGCGCAGGCGTGGAGGATCTCGAAGCAGCGCTTCAGCTCGATCTCGTCGAGGTCGTCGGCGGACGTGATGGATCGCGGGACGCGGAGGAGCGGGTCGCCATGTTCCAGGGCCGTGAAGAGCCGGTCGCGGGAGCGTTTCGTAGATCGAGGCGCGGGGGTAGGGCTGCGGCTGCTGATGAGTATTGGTTCGTGTTCGTCCGATCTCTCCCGCTTCACGCGACGGAGCATGAGGGCTGGGAAGGGAGTTGCGCTCTGCATGGCTGAACTGAACAGGCCGAGAGAACAACGAAAGAGTCTTGAGCGTGCTGCTTACATTAAGATGCGGCGAGGAAGTCGGCGAGGATAGTCCCGGCCCTGACCTGCGAGAGCGGCATCGTGCGAGAGTCGAAGAAGAGCCGCGGAGAAGGCTGAACAGGGCACTGCGGTGAATCACAGTCCGCTGCCTGATACACGACAGGCTGACTGGAGAACAGGCCCCGAGATGAAGCTGTTGATGGCAAGTTCTAAATGTTGCAAGTTCCAGATGGCTCAGAAAACCTAGACTACTCCGTACATGTCCCACTGTCTGCGTGTGTTGGTGGGAGAAATGCCGATCTGCTGACTGGCTTCCTCAACAGGGGCTCACGGCTGCACACTGCACGCCCGCCTATGAACAATCCCGCTCCACAACTCAAAACCCTCAAACCCCTATCAAACTCCCCGCAGTGCGCAAAGAGCGTCGCGGAGAGCAGACGGATTCTTTTCTCCGAGTGAGAGTAGGGAAGCAGGTTGGGAGGAAACGCTTCTAGGCAAGATGAGGACCAGAGGGTCAACAGTTTGGACGCGAGTGCGAAGTAAAGCAAAGCAAGTAGACGTTTTGTTGTTTTCTCCTTTCTTCTCATTGCGTTCGCAACGCATGGTGCAGCTCGGTCTGGTTTTCTATCGTGTGCTTCAACTTGCTGCCGCGTCAGAGATGGATTCCGGCTGCCATCGTTCAGCTTTCGTCCCTTTGCAGAAGACCCTGCTTTGATCGACATGCCCGGAAATAGTGGCAGACCCCAAGTGGCTGTGTGGAATGTCATGGGCTTCACGCCAAGGGGGAGGGGGCACCAAATGCTGCGTCGGCTGGATCCCGGATGGTTGACCGGGCCAGTCGGCCAGGACGCCAAGAAACGACACCATACAAGACAATGGCTTCCGCGGTGAATGGGATGCGGTTGGAGTGGGCCAAGTGTCATTCCTAGCGAACTGCTGATGCATGTGTTCGGATGCTGGTCAAAGTCTCCATCGCGTACGTTGACCGGCTGCAGCACGGTGTGGTAGTGGAGGATCCCCAGCCGTGCTTCCTTGTTTTTTTCTTTTTCGTGCCCTCAGACGTGACAAGACAGATAGCCACCTACACTACACTATACTGTCCTACATTGCATTGCAGCCTGACGATGACGGTGGAGTCGGTAGACCCTGAGGCCTGAGACTCGGGAGCCACACCGTACGCAGGGCTGCCACGTACCGAGATGCGAGGGGGATGGATGGATGATGGGAAGAGACGAGGAGGGAGAGAAGCGAGGGCAAGAGCCAAGAGACCACAAGACAAGAAAAGGTTTCCGGGTCTCATCATGACAAGAACAGAAGTAATTACCAGTGTATTGTCACAAAACCTGAGGATGGAAAGGAGGATGATCCCTGAAACACCCAGCCAAGCTCTAGCGACACAAACAAGTTGTCCCGGCCAAAGAGCTTCCAGAGCCAGAATGGAGAGGGGTGCGCCCTCTGGACAGGTTGCAACCAAGGCGAACAAGCCTTATTAAGGTCGACTCTGTCAACCCTCACGCCCACTCACCCCCCCAGGGGTCCACTGCTCATCACGGACGGCGACGTGAGGGCCTAGTCGTTCGGATCGGATCTCATTGTCGTCGATCGCTGCGAGACCCGGAGAGGGCGGAGGAGGAGGAGGAGGAGGAGGAGAAGGAGGAGGAGGAGAAGGAGGAGGAGGAAGAGGAGAAGGAGGAGGAGGAGGAGGAGGTGATGTGCTCGAAGAATCCGTCGTGCAACAATAAACCCTTGCACTAAACGGAGCTTAGGTATGGCGATCGCATTCTCGTCCTGGAGTAAGGTCGTGTTTGAATCGAAGATGTGGTTTTGCCCGAGTAACTCAATCTCTAGAAGCTCAGGGGGGGTTTTAATAAGAGCACTGGATATTTCGTCAAACACAGCTTGATGATCTTCATGTTTAAGCGCCTCCTTCACGTTCTTGTCGAGCGCCCTCGACATCTGGACGACGTAATATATAGGAAGATGAGTTGCGGCGGGAGCGAAATCGGTGAGTATAGGGTAGTCGAAGTGGTGTGAGGGGTTAGCAAAGCGGCGTAGCCCCACGCAGCATATGTCGATGTCCTAATGTTAGTAGCTAAGACGCTTGTGGGGAGACTTTCGAGTGCTTGGAATGCTATGATATATATGAAATTGATAGACAAGTTCTAAGCAGCTAAGGTACGTATTAGCCTATCAACAGTAACAATAGCTAGAACTTCTAAGCAAGCGCCGGGGTATTACTATACCTCAACCACATCACGTGACATCTTTCGACCAGTCAGGAAACGAGACGGCCTAGTTGAGCCCCGTTTTCTGGCCCGTAGAACATGTATCGAAGTACCTGCACAAGGGACCACAGGTATCTCGTACAGTACTGTGAACTCAGCGACAACACCGAGATGCGCTCGCGCCCTGGCTCTCCTATGAAGGTGACCAAGAGCCTAGATAACGAGCAAGCGCTGCCTGCAACGGGCTTACGGAGGCATTTGAACCCCAGCCATTCCAGCAAGCCGCTGGCTAACGCCCCCTGGCTGCTCTACTGATTAGGCTGTCTCAAAGCCACGAGGGGTCTCCGAGGCGACCAGGTAGCAAGACAGGCAACTCTGCTCTTTTTTTGGACATGGGTTATTGCTACGCCATGTTGGTTGTTGGTTGGATGCCCCCCTAAATCCAGTTCGTAGGCCGTTCAGGCGGACCAGCCATGGGTGCCGAATCACGTGCGGTGTGTTTGTTTTCAATTAAGGTCAACCTGCTGCCTCGCCCATCCCTCATTTCGTATCTCAAGCCTCCCCCCACTCCCTCCACATCATGGGCGACTTCACTCCCGTGCCAGAAAGGCGCGAGAGGATTTTCGCATTCGCTAAATTCAACCTCGATGCACTTCTTTCTCTTGCTACACAGCTTCGAGGCGGCCGGCCATGCACCACAGACGTATCAAAGAGACCGAAAGCCGGAAGTCTGAATTGGGTCATCTTCATCACCTTTGACGATGGGATTGAATGGGTCTTTCGCTCCCCGCACCGTAGCATGAGCATCAAAACCGAATCTCATTACAAGATGACCATCAGTGAAGCTTCTACCTTGAAGTATCTTGGGAAGCACAGCTCGGTCCCGGTCCCAGAAGTCTACTCCTTCAGGTTAGCTAACAGATATACGGTATACCGTCTTTGCCATTGTTTCTGATCATTGACTTGTCAAAACTAGTGGCTCTCACGACAACGAGATTGGGGTGCCTTATGTTCTCATGAGCAAGGCCTCCGGCCGCGCCCTTTCCGAGTATGACTGGTCCGAGGCATTTCAAATACCGGGCTATACGGTGCGGATCCCACTCCTGCCCCTGACAGACCGGGACCGAGAGAAGATAATGGGCCAGCTCGGAGGCATCATGTCGTTACTGTCGGAGATTTATTTTGACAAGATTGGGTCATTATTCGAAGCCGAAGACGGTAGCAGCGACTGCTCTGTTGGCGAGTGCCTGAATCCATCGCTCCTCTGGGAAAGGAGGGATAAGCTTGAAGGCATTGACCGAGGTCCCTTTGACCAAGAGAGCCAGTACTTGAGCTCTCTGATATCGGCTTTTGTGTCTCACGCTAAAGAGCTTCGACTCAGCCCTCACAACTTCTTTGCGCCGATCCCTGATGCTTTCGAGTACCGTGATTGGGCCAGTTACAAAGCAGCAGTAGACAGGTGGGAAGATTTTTACCTGCTTGGGGAGGGAGCCGAAGGCAGCAAAAATCGGCTATCATACTGTCTCGCCGGCGAGTTCCTGCGCGAGATGATCCCTTCTCTTACCTCTCACGCCTCTCAGAGTCGGGGGTTTGTCCCTTGCCACCCCGACCTTCACATCGGCAATATATTTGTGGATGAAAACTTCAACGTGACATCCATCATTGATTGGGGTTCCGCGTACGCAGGCCCTCTATCCGAGCTGCTCGCCACTCCGGGCCTCAGCGGCTCAACCTCTCCACCGGGAGAATCGCTTGTTGCTGCCTTCAGGGCAGGCTTCGGTCAGGGAGGGAAAACGATCGAATCGGAGCTGTGGGTGAAAGGTGAGATGATGTGGCGTTTCTCTCGGCTGGTGCGACTGCTCTCTACCCAAGATTACACGCTCTTTAAAACGTTGTTCGAGCTCGCGCATGAGGACGGATCTGACGATATTCCTCGGACGTTTCACGAGAGGAGCATGCAGGAGCATGGGAGAGAACTGCTGGCTAAGCTGCGGGAGGATGCCGAGGGGGAAAAATCTGAGGAGGACGAGTCTGAGGAGGAGGAAGGCGGTCCTAAGATGGAGACTGAGAGGATTGCTGTTGCGAGAAAGCTGATGCTGATGTCGGAAATGAATCCGAATTTTGTGGCGGACAAGAGGTTGTGGCGATGGCTTGGGGATGCACTGGACAAGACAGACTGCTGGCGAATCATCACTGAAGCTGGACAAAATCATATTCAATCTCGATGGTTTCACCAGTTGCATCAACTTCGATCTGTATAATTGGTCAGCTGTTTCGATCAGACAACCTACGCAGGTACCGAGGGAATGATGTCGGAGCGGGCGGGGGGCCGCTACTCACAAATGGCATCTTGGTTCCTAGGATCCGAGGTACTCCGTGATTCCGGTCTCCAGTTTCGGCGTCCCCCCCATCCCGGAAGGCCGAGTGGATCACGGCCGGCACACTACCCTCCGTCTCCGGATTTCCATCCGGCGTAGAAAAGTCGGCCGTCCGCGGACATCGGCCCCCGACCTGAACGGGGCGCCCAATAGCGGCCTTAATCGCCCTACGAGCACAATTCTCAATTGGTGGGATAAAGTGCTCCCGTGAAGAACACCATGCATATGTTCTTACTTTATTTCTCCCCATTCTCGTGCTTGTAGATGAGTCTCCCGGCGAGTGCCAGCTGAACTACCCCGCCGAATCGCATCATCCACCTTATAACTCGACCTCTGCAATTCCAACTGAAACCCGTTGAATACCCTCTATTGACTTCTCACCATCACCATGCCCCTCAAAAACGTCTGCCTCGTCGGCGGAAACGGCAACCTCGGCACCGTCTTCCTAGACGGCCTCGTCGCCTCCCAATCCTTCTCCGTCTCCGTCGCCAAGCGCGCCTCCTCAACCTCGTCCCTCGCCCACGCCTCGCAGATCAACCTCCTCCCCCTCCCCCGATGACATGTCCGTCGAGGGACTCGTCCCCATCCTCCAAGGCCAGGATATTGTCATCGCGTCCTGCCCTCTAAGGACGTCTCGCAGCACATCCGTCTGGCTGAAGAGTCCGAGAAGGCTGGAGTCAAGTGCTTCATCCCCGCCGACTTTGGGAGCTGCGACGGGCAAGACGTAGAAGAAGGAGTTTGTGGACTCGCAGGAGTTTCTGAAGAAGGAGACGGATAAGCTGGCGGTGGAGTTTACCAAGGAGGCGATGGAGGAGGTGGTGTTTGTGCTGGGGACGCTGGATGCGGATTGGAGGACGAGGGGGGAGGCGTTTGCGATGGGGGAGCTGGGGCTTGAGGAGGAGGATCTGGATGAGGTTGTGAGGGGGATTGTAGAGGGGTGGGGGAAGCAGATGTAGACATTAGACATTAGAGATAGACAGTTATTCTGTATAGTAAGTGTAACTGTCCTTTAGATGCTCCTTGAACACCTCAGCAGCATCAAACCCTTGATGCCATCCCCCTCAACCTCCCACCCATACCCCCAGTCCCACAGCAAAGCCTTTGAACCCAGAAACCAGTAACATCCGTATCCATATTGAAGAGTTGACGAGTCCCCCCACCTACAGCACCAGGATCCTGGCCAACAATACGAGATCAGGATGTCGGGAGGTTGCGAGCGCTTCGGCTGACAACGGGATCTTGGAGGGATCGAGCCACGGGTTCCACATTAAGATAGTGGAAAAGGCAGATCGGAAGTTGCGTATGAGACTCGGAGATGAAAGGGGCGCTCGTGAAGCTATACGGGGCGCAAGGGGAGGCATCTTCAAGTACAAAAAAAAAAAAGAACTGTAGACGAGTTGCGGGTAGTGATGGTACGTATCAGCCGGCGCTGGCTCGGCCACATCACGTGACATATTCCGGCCATTCAGGAAACGGGACCGCCGACTGGAACACATGGATTACATGGCCATCACGAGCACATCTCGGCCCTACGACCACAGAAACACCCGCGCAATGCGAAACTAGTCAGCAGTCGATTTCTCAACCTTTTCACCTACGTCCCCCGCTACCGAAATGCCCTCCCTCCTCGTCGCCATCTTCGTCTTGGAGCTGGTGGTCAACATCATCAATGCCATCGGCACCACGACGATCAACAACCTGGTACAGCTCTCCCCCCGCAGCGCTTTATCCCCCGCGGCGCCTTACCCCGACGCCGTCAGCTTCTAACACCCCGCGCAGCTATGGACTCTGATCAACTTCCTCCCCGTGCCGACGTCCAAGGCCGCCGGTGAGCAGCGCAAGCTCCAGGCCGACTACCTCAAGGTCCGGCGGGAGCTCACCGGCACCAGCAGCCAGGACGAGTTTGCCAGGTGGGCGAAGCTGCGCCGACAGCACGACAAGCTGCTGGAGCAGCTGGAGGCTAAGAGTACGTGCGACCAGGACACGACTAAACATACGACAGACCTGGACATAGACTGACAGATGTTGCCGCACAGAGAAGAGCACCGAAGCCGCACGATCCCAGTTCGACACCTACCTGACTGGTGCCCGAGTGGTGCTGACCCGAGCACCGCAATATTTCCTGCCGTTTTGGTTCGCTACGGAGCCCATGTTCTGGCTGCCACACGGCTGGTTCCCCTACTATGCGGAATGGATTCTGTCCTTCCCCCGCGCGCCCATCGGCAGTGTCAGCATTGCCTCGTGGCAGCTAGCATGCACCGGCGTCATCGCCCTGTTCAGCGACCTGATCATGGGCATCATCGGTCTGACGCTGAACGCACGCCAGAAGGAGGCGGTGCCTATCGCGGCCAAGCCCCAGACCGAGAAGAAGAACAGCGCGGCTGTTGGGGAGGAGAAGAAGGAATTATAAACGGACGGGCGTTATGTGCATGGGCAGGTAGATTTTACATAGCTATCCGCACGGGAATGGAAAAAATAAACTTGATCAGACCCAATTACAATCGCTTCGACGTGATGAGGGAGTGTATCTCTTTGAATAATTTGACGCAAAGTTCTTCATTGCTGATGCTGAGACTTTGTAACACGACAGAGAATAACCCTTGGCAGGGTATTTGGGGTCGATCTAGGCAACCTTTTGACTTTCGCGGTCAAGGAGAGACGATCGCGAAAGCTTCGAAAGTGCCAACTGGGGAGACATCACGAGGAGGGGGGGAACGAGACAGGGGTGACAATGCGTGTGATTTGCTATGCTGTTTGAGCTCAAGATTGAGAAACATGGTGAAAAGAGGGAAAAAGAATGGAGGGGAGTGTGGTGCAAATCCTGACTGTTTGCTGTTGGGGAAGAATGAAAGGAAGAAGAGAAATTGAAGTTTTCGCGCGAAGAAAAGGAAACCCCTCGGCCCCACTTTTGTCTCTCGCCCCCACATTCTCCCGGGAGGTAGCCTTGCCCTTTACTAGCGCCTGTTTTTTCTTTAGCGGGCAGTGACGGCGGTGACGTTGTCAGCCTCGTGGGATTCGCTATCGTTGCAACCGACAACCGTGTCCATCTCGACGGCGACACGCAGCACGGCAACGGACACAACTCAGCAAGCGACGTGAGCCGAGATTGTTGCACTACAGGACGAACAACGCATCGAGGCATAGGTCGTCATCATGGCAATCCCTTGGGACTCGTCCGTTTTCCCATCTTCTCTCAGACGAGCCTCATCATCGCTAACAAAACCCAACAGCATCCGCTCCCTCGCCCTCTTCTTCGGCCCCATCCTCCTCCCCAAGGCCATCGGCTACTACCGCTCGCTGCGCGCCGCCTCCGCCGCCAGCAACGCCACGATCCAGCCCGTCCCCGCGCGCATCCGCGTCGTGCTCGCCCTGCTGGCCGGCCTGGCGCTCGCCTGCGTCGTCAAGACGCTCTCGCCCTTCGGCCCGGAGAACCTCTTCCTCGCGACCCAGAGCCGCCTCCAGATCCCCGTCGACGTCCTCTTCAACCGTGTGGCTGCCGGACGCCCCCTGTCGCTTACCGACGAGCGCCTGCGGCCTCGCTTCGTCAACCTCGAGAGCCGCTTGCTCTACCTCCAGTTCGGTCCCGATGTCGTCGCCCACTGCCCGTTTTGCTCTGCCGACGAGCCCAAGAGCTACTTCTACTACGCCCTTCCCTCGCTGCTGTGGCCGCACATTGCGAACCTCGCCGTCGTCGCTGTCGTGACCTCGCCGTCACTCACTGGCCGGTACGGCTCCCAGTGGCGCTCCCTGGCCACTATCGCCGCCTGCGTGCTCGGAGCCCTCGACGTCTGGTTCGTGAGCTCCTACAACTACCAGGCCAACGCCCGCGCCCTGCGCCTCCCGGACGTGGACTTCTTTTTCTGGAACCTGCGCATTTACCGCCTTATCGCGCTTGCATCGCTCGATGCCATGCTCGCGTGGGTGCTCTACCTGTCCTCGACTAATCGCGCCTTTGTCGAGGCCCCCTCAGCTGCCCAGCGAGTCGAGGCGGCCGGCCGCGCCATACATCTCGTGCGAAGCAAGCTGAGCGCCCTGGGCATCGTTAAGAACACGGCGCTGCGGGACGAGGACCTGCGCTCGCGCAGCCAGGGTTACTGGGCTCACGAGGTGCGCCTCATGCGCGAGGTCATGGAGGAGCGCGAGGTGATAGAGGGCGTCAACGATGCGCTGAGCAACCGCATTGATATCCAGACCATCACGAGGGACGCCGAGGCGTACGCGCACAATGTGTTACAGCCATTGCAGCCGGCGGCGGCCGATGGCAGTTAGTGTAGTAGTGTCCCCCATGCCGCAGCTATCCCAATCCTCAAGAGAACCTATTCGTACAAAGAATTCCCACGCCCATCAATTGCTTGGTCGTCTCGACGCCTCCTGTCTGTTGCCCACCGACGTAGCTCGTCTTTTTGCTTCAAGAACCATCAGAAACGTCCATCATTCGGCAACCTTCACGCTTGCCACCCCAGCGCAAGCCCCAAACATTTATTCTACAGCCGCCGCGACCGTCGCCGACTTTCAGAATAGAACCCCAACTGCTCATTCAACATTAATGCCTGGAATCCGGCCTCGCCGGACCCGTCGCCACACTGCTAGTGCTGCCCTTTCTCGAAGAAGTCTCCCCGGAGCCCTCTTGCGCGCTGCGCTCGAGGAAGTTGGCCCACAGGTCGGCGAGGGACTCCCTGTCCTTGGCTGAGGTAGGCTCGGCGAAGACGTCGGCGTTGAGTGACGGCGAGCTTGGGGTGCGGTGGAAGGGAGACATGGGGAGGCGGAGGTTATTTGTTGAGGTGCCTGGACGCGTGAGACCGGCTTGCTCGCGCTGTTCGTCGGTCCAGGCGAGGTAGCCGGCCATGATCTGGAGGACCTGGAAGCGCTTGACATCGCCACGGTCGAGGGTGAGGAAGTGCAGGAGATGGTTGGTGACAATTTGCCTGGACGGGCTGTTAGCATGTGAAGAGGCGGCAAGTAGAAATACGGAAAATACGAACCTGTCCACGTTGTCCTCCGGCTTTGTCTTCTTGAGGTACCGGAGCGCTTTGGTGAGATGGTCGTTCAGGACGATGGCCTCATGTCTCAGCTTGCCGATCAGGAGGTTCTTCTCCTTGACCTCCTTCTCGTACGGTGCCGTCCGCTCAAGCTCCTGTGTCAACGACGACTTGGCGGCCTCGGCCTCAGTCGCGCGAGCTTCGGCGTCATGTACCAGCTTCTTCAGGCTCTGGACCTGCTCTTCGGTCGTCTCGACCATCTCGCGCAGCTCCCTCTTGCGGGCGTCCTGGATCTCGCGCAGGGCGTTCTGAAGGTTGTCGATGAGCGTCATCTGGCTGTCCCGCTCCGCAGTGGCGCTGTCGTAGCCTTGCCTCAAGGCGAAGACTTGCTCTTCCAGCTCCGAGACCTTGTCGCTCAGCGTCTCCTTGATGGAGCGCTCCTCCATGGCGATGACCTCCCACTCGCCCATGGCGTTGGCGGTCGTCTCCATCTCCTCCTTGAGATGCTGGACCGCACGCACCAACTCCTCCTTCTCCTTTTGCCAGTTCTGTGCCGATAGGTTGTTGCGACTTCGCAAGGTGTTGAGCTCTCGTGTCGCATCTTGTAGGTCCTCTTTGAGCTTGCTGACGTCGTCTCCGGATGACTGGGCCGCGTTCTGGAGCTCCTCGTTCTGCGCTTCTAGCTCCTCTACCCGTTCTTTGGCCTCCTCTAGCTCTGCCTTGTCTCGCCGTAGCCTGTCGCTTAGGGTCTCCTTGATCTTCTCTACTCGCCCGAGGAGGGTCTGGTACTGCTCTTCCGCGTTCTCCTTGGCGGCGTTGCTTTCCTCGAGATCCGACTGGAGCTGTGCGACCTCGCTGCTGTGGGACTCTTGGATGCTCTCGAGTTGCTTGCGCAGCTGCTCCACCTCGGCCCGCAGCGCCTCTCGTTCCTTGCCCATGGCCTCAAGCTTCGCGGATGTGTCTGAGTCGTCCGTCTTCTCGCCATCGATCGTCGGTGTCGGCAGCCCGTTGCTCTTAGGCTCTACCACGTGTCCATTGCTCTCAGCGGCGGAGACCGTACTATCGAGAGGCGTATCCTAGAGTTTCCATGTTAGCGCGCGAGGAGGCATGCCAGGGGAGATATGGCCACGCACCGGCTGCGTGGGCGTCTCGGGCTCGTCGTCGGCGTTTTCACTGTCCTGCCTGGCATCTCCATTACCAGCCGAGGCGGCGTCCTTGTTCTTACTGGCGTTCTTCTTCTTCTTATTGTTCTTCTTCTTGGACGACGCTGCGCATGCAGACACCCATCAGGACACGTTCTCGGCTGCCAATTGCAGGGAGTGGGGGTCCTACGCACCTGAATTCGACGCCTGGGTCGGGTCTGTGGCGGCTGCGGAAGACATGGTGAGAGGGCGATGCGCCGGCCAGAAGCATCAACGGCCGCAGCGGATACGGATTCGAGCGGTGCGTTGCGTTGCGCGCGCGGTGTCGAGGTGTTGCGAGGTGTTCACCACGTCAGCTGCAGTTAGAGAGACGGAGGCTGCTGGAGGGTGGAATTTAGCGAGCTCCAGCGGTCCTGGGCGGTTGCTAACGACCAATACGGCGTCGGCAACGTCCGCCCGGGCTTCTATAATTGTTGCGCCGGGGTCACCCTGCGATTTTGTTAAGCTGGCTATTTTTGACCTGAAAACTGGCAAGACAATCCAAGTAATGATTGGGAACGAGTGAGGTGTAGTGACATGTGTCTGCAATGATGCCGTTGTCGTTGCTTGTTACGGAAACATGGTCTAGACTTGGTCCAATGATAACGGCCCGAGGCAACGAATTGATGCTATTGAAGGTTGCGGCTTCGATGAATTATTGCAGGCGGTACCTAAGTTTCTTCAACATTAAATGGGAATATCTAATTCCTTTTATTAATGAAAATTATGAAACAACTGCAGTTTATTTCAACACATCAGGTGAAAGCAGGCAATATCAGCAAGTTGGAGGCATTCGTCGTCTCGTATCCCAGTTACCTAAGGCTTACGGTGGCCGGAGCTAGCTTAGTCATCGCCTCCGGTGACTCTCCAAAACCATCACAACTTCGGATCCATTTGCTGGTTTTTCTCTTCTTCTTCACATATTTTACCCTTCGCAGTCATTCAAAATCGAAAAGATCATGCCTTACATGGCTTTTCATCACGACCGCGAAGTAGAAAATCAACGCCTTTCTTAATCCTATAGCTTGCTCACATTTTTCCATGAGCGCTATGGGTTCGCTTATGTGCGTACATACAAACAACTTCACAACGGGGACGTGATTTTGCCAGTTGTGAAAAGGAATGCCCAACTCTCATTATGGACTTTTTGCCAATCCCTAGATCGCCGTAGACTCCAAGAAGATCAACGCACTGTACTATATAACTAAGCCTTTGCCTTGCGGCCCTTTCCCCTGGCCGGCTTGGCTCTTGTAACCTTTGCCTTGGGAGCGGCCTTTGTCGTAACCTCAACCTCGACCTCTACCTCGGGCTCCTCAGCCTCGGGCTTGGCCTCCTCGACGGCCTCGACGGTCACCTCGATCTTCTTGACCTCGTCCTCCTTGACCTCCTCTTCCTTCTCAGCAGGGGCATCCTCGATGGTCTCGACCTCAGCCACCTTCTCCGGAATGGGCGCCGGGGCGGGAACGTCCTTCATCTCGGGGGCCTCGAACTCGTAGCCAATCGCCTTGAGCTTGGTAGCCCTCTTGGTTCGCTTGGCCTGCTCGTTCGACACCTTGGTGGCCCAGGCAGACTCCGTGAGGGGCTTCTGCAGCTTGTTGCCAGCCATCTTGTTCCAGGGAACCGCCTTGAATCGTCGGTTGGCACCCTTGAACAGGTCTTCGTGCACCTGGTCTTTGGGGATGATCCGGCACTTGAGGATGTGTCCGAACAAGAGGTAGTTGTTCATGGTCTTGGCCACAATCTCGGCAGTCGAAGCCTCGGCAAACTCGACAAAGGCAAAGTGCTTGCTGGCACCAGTCTTCTTGTTTCGCGACAATCGCAGCTTGTTGATGGTGCCGAATTGCTCAAAGTACTGTCGCATCTCGTGCTCGTAGAAACCGTGGGGAACGCGACCAATGTAGAGGACACCGGTCTCCCCGTCAGAGCCCTTTGCAGCTTGTTGGATCTGCTTGGAAACCTTGGGGATCTTGCCAACGTCCTGTCCGGCCTCAAAGGCGTTGTCGCCCTCAGTCATGTCCTCGTCGCCAGAGTCCAGCTCGATTGCAAGGGCCTGGGCCTTCTTGCCTTCCTCCTCGTCGCCGGACGAAGCGTCGGGGACTTCGATTGTGGCATCCTCCTCCTCGACCTTCTCCTCGACCTCCTCCTCGACGGGCTTGGCCTTCTTGGCCTTCTGTACAGGCTTCTTCGCGGGCTTAGGTTCGGCCGCAACCTTCTTGACCGGCCTCTGCTTCTTTAGCGACACAGGCGATGCATCCTCGGGGGCTGTTGGAGTGCTGTTAGCAAAGAGCGCATCGTCGTGCAAGTCAATGGGTAGGCTGACCTTTGCGCTTGCCCTTGGGCGAGGGCTTGGCCGATTTGCCGGCGTTGTTGAGCTTCTGGACCTCGGGAAGAGCTTGATAATGTTAGAACATGCGTCCAAGTATCCTGCGAATGCACTCACGCTTTCGTTTCCTTAGTTCGGGGGCCATTGTTGCGGTTGTTGCAGAGTGGTTGTTCAACTGTACGCAAAAGCTCGGCGGCTGGGAAGAGGTGGGCGAAGAATTGGAAAAAATTTGGGATTCTGCCGTAGCATGGAGAGCGGTGAAGGCCCACTATCAGTTTATCGACATGTGGTGGGGGTCGGGAGTTAGTCCGTTGTTCAGCGCTTGATCCACTAAAAAGGTGCTGGAGAGTTTATCCTACAAGGACCTTTACAAGACGTCTCGTTTGGGGACCAGCTCTTGGATAACTCGACGGCGACGCACCGAAAGGCTCTTTAATTTACGGCTCGTCTCAAGTGAGAAGCCGGAGCAGTGATAAGACTACTAGCAAAATTGCAGTTTCTTTTAGGGCTAGTCAGCTTAAGGGGACGTCCATAAGTACTGGGCTGCCTGAGGTGCAACACTACCATTCGCTCAGAACCCAACCCAAGCTTGTCCTGACGAACCAATCTGACCCCAATCCTCATCCGACCAACAACTCTCGCATTCCCCACGATGGGTGGAAACCAAAAGGATATCAGCCACGAGGAGGTGTGGGATGACTCGGCCCTCATCGACTCGTGGAACGAAGCTTTGCAGGAGTACAAGGTATGATGCGCACTGGGACTTCTCTCCGTTGTTGCGATCGACTAACTGTTCCCTGCAGAAATATCACAGTATCCATGCGAAAGGTGGAAGCGTGAGAGACCTGGAATCTAGCAGCCGGTCAATACCATCCTCGATGCAAAGGAGGCATAAAAACTGAGACGTTGCAATCTTTATAGGACCGCAGCCAAGCCCGGAACCCAAAGTGATCAACCCGAAGATTCATCTGAAGACGCCGAAGTTGCTGGAGAAACAGCTGCAGTCGGCAAGGGAACTGCGGACGAAAAGGTAGGTGATCTTTCTCCCTGCAGTTATGATGATCAAACACGACCGCGTTCATTTGGTTCCCGTATAATCTCTAATACCGACTAGGACACAACGGCCATGCATCATGGGCCTTCGGATCATGGGCCCAAGGCCGGCCTGGGTGCGTTCCCAGTGCAAGCTGTACTCGGATCTGGTATGTTGCGGCGGCCCCGGCTGCTCGTTTCTCGCCATCGATGTATAGGTACTGACGAAGCTCAACTCTTTAGTGCAAGATGAAAGCCTCAAGAAGCTTCTCATGTCGTGGTACTACGCTGGATACTACACTGGAATGTTTGAGGGTCAGCAGCAAGCGCAACAGAGCCGAGAGTCGTGAAGCCAAGACGCTTGGTCGGGGCTGAGCATCGGATGAACAGAAGCCGCGGCGGACGGCTGGAAGGCTGCACCTCTATCCGATCTAGCAGAACGAACAGGCTGCGACAAGATCCGTTGCAGATGCGGGGGGGGGTGCTCCGGCGCCAAACGGTGACGCTCTCCTGGGCTGTGTCAGAACAGTCAAGGCGACGGCAAAGGCCAAACCAAGTGCAAACACGGAACATCAGGAGCAACCCTCCCTGATCGGCTGCGGGAGCCGTGGCTCTGCGCCTTGCGAGTGGCTGGGCGCATCGTCGTTTAGTGGTTGCGGTGTGGGGGGGGGGGGGGGGGGGGG
>JAZAVK010000148.1:0-95045 GCA_037954305.1 Neonectria magnoliae | reverse complement strand
TTGCCCTCCAATTGTTCCTCGTTAAGGGATTTAAATTGTACTCATTCCAATTACAAGACCCAAAAGAGCCCTGTATCAGTATTTATTGTCACTACCTCCCCGTGTCGGGATTGGGTAATTTGCGCGCAGTCAGTCATCCGTGCAACATGCCTCTCGGACGGCCTCGCCGGTCCTGTCGCTGGCCCGATGAACCCAAAGATGCACCCAGATGGGAAAAAGACCCTTCCGGCCCGGCGCATGACGTTGGGCGACAGATCCGGCCCGCTTGCTGCGCCATTAGTAGTTGATTACCCACATTCGCAGCCGGCTTGGATAATCGCTTTGTTGTCAGGTTGTCTCTCGGGCTCTCGTCTGGCTGGCCTCATGGGATACTTGGGTTAAGGTTGGGTTCAGTGGAGCACCAAGGTGTCTTGTTTACTATGCGTTCGTTCATTTTGTTTTCCTTTCATGTTGTCTTGAAGACGTGCCTCTATTAAATCATACCGAGCCCTCCCTCCTGAGAGTCCTGGTCCCTGGCCTTTCATACCCACTACCTATTCCTACACAAACGCCTGAACCCCGGTAATGGCCCGTCCCAAAATCAGACCTATAATGCAAACAGTCAGTATTGTTCATCATCATCTTCAGCTGGCGGATACGTACTGTGAATGTCGCTCTGACCCTCGTACGTTTGGGTCACGAAGAGGTTTGCCACGTGACGACCAATGGCGTACTCATCGCTCACGGCATTGCCTCCGAAAATCTCCTGCAGCGTGCGGGCGTTCTTCAGCGCCGTGTCGCAGTTCTGGCGCTTGATCATGCTGATCATCTCGGGCGTCACCTTGCCCTCGTCTTTGAGCCGGCCGACCTGGATGGCCGCGAGGGTGCCGAACGCCGCGTCCGTCGACGCGTCGGCCAGCTTCTTCTGGATCAGCTGGTACCGCGCCAAAGGGTTGCCCTTGAACTGCTTGCGCTCCAGCGAGTAGGTCCTGGCGCGGGCGAGGCAGTCCTCCAGGGCACCCATGACGCCCATGGCGATGCCGTACCGGGCGTTGTTGAGGCAGCTGAAGGGGCCGGTCAGACCTTCGACGTCGGGGAACATGTTGGCCTCGGGTACGGGGCAGTCGTCGAGCTGGATCATGCCGGTAATCGATGCTCGCAGGCCGTTCTTGTCCTTGATTGCGGGAGTCTCCAGGGTGCCTGGGGGACAATCCTTGCGCTCCACCAAGAACCCCCGAATCTTGCCCGTCTCCTGCAGCTTGGCCCAGACCATCAAGACATCGGCAATGGGGCTGTTGGTGATCCAGGTCTTTGCACCGCTCAGCGAGTAGTATCCCTTCTTGGTAGGGTGCGGCTTGGCCGTCGTCTCCATGCTGCCCGGGTCGCTGCCGTGGTTGGGCTCGGTCAAGCCAAAGGCACCCAGGAGCTTGCCCTTGGCCATGAGAGGCAGGAATCTCTCCTTTTGCTCCTCAGAGCCGTGCTCGGCAATGCCACCCATGACCAGGGAGGACTGGACGGACATGCCGGAACGGTAACCGCTGTCGACGCGCTCCACTGCTCTCGTGATCAGGCCGCCGGCAACAGACGAGACGCCGGCGCAGCCGTAGCCCTGGATGCTGGCGCCGAGAAGACCCAGCTCTCCCATTTCCTCGAGCATCTTGGCATCGTAGTGCTCATCACGGTAGGCCTCTAACGGAGTGTTAACATGGTGGGACAGCAGTGACACTAAGCCGATAGCTGTGACTTACGTAGCACTCGCGGCTGTAACCGCTCCTGGCAATATCGCTCGGCAGTCTCGCCAATGGCAATCTCCTCCTCCGTCAAGATGTTCTGGGTGTTTAGAGGATCTTCCCAGTTGAAGGCGGGACCTTTTGCAGAGGCGAAGGCGCGGCTAGCACAAGGCCGCAAGGGAGCGACGGCCCGGGAGCTTCTGGCGCATGTCCTGAGAATTGGTCGGAACATTGTGAGTAGTTACAGTACGGTGTTGATGTCTGAGAGGACAAAGTGAAGAAAGGAGGGGCGAGGGTTTTATGTAAGGGTCAAAGATGAGTTCCACTTCGAGTTGAAGCCGAGTTAGATGTAAGAAGATAAAGCCTGAGAGCTAACTAAGTTACGGGATCGGGAAAGCCTGCCCAATGAAGTCATCCGACGCAACCCGGGCGGCAAACGTCGAAAGAACCCCAGCTTTCTCCAGATTGAAGCAGACCAACCCCATACTCTCGGAGCCGACGACAGCCACGGCTCCCAGCGCAGCCAACCAACGGCCGGGATTTCCGTGTTCGCAGCGTGTCTGACCGACGGCAACGCGATGAGCTGCCTTTTTCGGTTCCGAGCGCCGCTTCGCCGACAATGACACCGTTAATCTTCGGCAAGTTGCACAACACGCCGACGGCAGCATTCAATTGATTGAGAACTCCCCTGGGTAAAAGCGGCATACAAGGTGCGCGCTGTCTAAAGATAACTAAAACGAATACCAAACAGCGTCCCAAGGATCAATCAACAGTCATCCCCTTCGCCCGCCCTCGTCTCCGCCCTTTCTCGGTCCGATGTCGCCAGCGTCATTCCCGCCATTGCGAGTGGGCCCGCGCCGCCCTCGTCCCGAGTCGGAGCCGAGTAAGCCGCCGTCGCATCGCCGGATGAACCCCATCTTGCCCCCGATTCCCGTGCTCTTCGCCGCCGCTCCCTTCCACTCTGCGCCGTCACTCGGCCCTGGCGCTCTGCGTGGAACGGGGAGCTGGGAAAGCTCGAGCAGCTTGATGCAGACGGAGGTGGCGATATCCAAGGACGCAGACGGCGAAATCGTAGAGCAAGGCGACTCCGGAAGCTCGTCGGGAGTACTTGTGGAGAAAGAGGACTGCGTCGACTGAGGCTGACGAATGATCCGTTGGAAGTCGAAGGGGGTGTCGCTTCCTTGAGACTTGTCAGTAGCCATAGCATTGGCTCTCACGACATCTACACGAACCGACGAGCACTTTTTAGGAACACGTCCCAGCTCAGGGCACGAGATCATGCAATGATCAATGCGGTCGAAGGACGGGCCTCCTTGTGCACAGCCCGCTACTTCTGAGCCATAAGCTAAACCTGTCCGTAACCGATCATTGTAACTGCAGCATCGCCTCGGCAGAGGAGGGGGTCTTCGAGCAATTGGCCTTAGGGGCTTCACAGATGAGCGGCCCCTTTCTGTGGATTGCCTAGGAGAATTAAGGGCAGATGCTGGGATATCGAAGGAGGTTCGAGGTCTTTTGGGGTCGACAACCATGGTAAGAATACAAGGAATCAAGGGGAATGCTTAAGAGAAGCAATCAAGAGGTTGTCAATAGCGAATGAATTGAGTAGGTGCTCAAGAATGTTCGTGCTACATCAATATTAAGGCATTTGTTCGACGGGGAACTGGACAGACGCGCCTGCACTTATACTGGTCTCGTCGGGCAAGCAATTCGTGTGTCATCGGAAAGAGCGTAGGACGATGCAACCTAACGCCAACTTCAAGCCAACGAATATGGAAGGCTCAAGGAACATGTTTGTGCTAGTGGCTGACTTGCAATTTCCATTGAATACCTAAGGTACCAAGCAGGCAAGGGTCCAGGCATGACAATCGGGGCTTCCATTTGGGCGGAATCTGAAAACCCTTTGAGTACTTGGTTGCGAACTCTCACCTCGTAACACCAGTTCTCGCAGATACAGAGCAAATCAGCTTGAACTAGTCTTGACCGAAGGCATAGTCCAGCAAGCTACACGGAAGATGTAGATCTATAGCTAGGCATGCTAGGTACCTAGTAGGTAGCGAAGCTGGTATTCCTGTATATTGGGAGCAACACAAAGGGACTTAGGCGATGGAGAAATCTCATGACACGGGCATTTCAGATCTCAATATAATCGATACCACCCATACCTTTTTCTCAGTGGATCCAGAATCTAGAAGCTGACGGTGTTAGGCCAGCGTCAATTAATAGCCTCCTGCGCCGCGACCCGACCAGGGTCTATCCGTGCCGGGGTGTCAAGCTGAAGAACACCACCCCACCTCCATCGCGAAGCTCTACGGCGACAGCTTCACCAATGAGCATCATCGCTAGTATGGTGTCTCGCAACGAAATTCGCATTTGGCTGCCGTATTTGAAGCGGGAAGTAACGAAGGTATTGCGGTTCCAGCATCGCTAGACTCTGATGAGTCCTTCAGAAGCCCACTCACAGCTTTGGAGTCGTTGAGCATCGAGCACAACCCTTGGTGGGCGAGAGTATGGACAGCCCAGGAAGGCGTCCTTCCGCAAGAGATGACCTTTATGTGGGGGTCACTGACGATGCCGTCAGAAACCATGATCCACGCCACGAGGACCTGGACAGGGACTCAACCTGGCCTGCTCATGCAGCGTTTCCAAGTGTTCTATAAAGCTGGGCTCATAAGCGGGTTGATGGCCATGGTCGTATGGCTGGGAATTGCCAAGGGACGAGGCGACTCACCAGCGCATCTCGTAAATCGCTGGCGTTTCCGTTCAGCGACAGATCCTCGCGACGAGATATACGCTCTCATGGGACTGTGTCTCCCCTGGACGCTTCCAGCCGTGGAGCAGTGCGACTACGACATGCCGGCGGTGGATGTCGTTTGCGACTTGACGTTTGACCTGATGTTTAGTGACGAGAGTCTCCTGCCACTTATCATGGATCCTCGCTTGGAGGCCAACAAGGCCACGCCCGGCATCCTTCACTAGGCCCTGGATGTATCGCACATCTCCGACCGGAACACCGACTGGTGTCACCTGTTCACCTGGCCCGAGTATCAAGCCCACGGGGGACGCCACCTGAATATTGGAGAGATGCTCCAGCGACGGGAAACAACGAAATACACGCTGGAGCTGAAGGGCGTCTTCGTCGGCACCATCAAAGCAGTGGGAGACATGTGGCTAAATCCGCCAGAGCCCGGCATCGACCGAGATGCAGTGTAGCGGGAGCGTATCCATAGCTGGCAGACTCTGGCCCATGAGCACATCAAGCAAGGAACCGCGGAGTCATCAGAGCCTTATCTCGGAGGCTACACGCTGCGCGAGGCCTTCGGGAGACTGATGCTGGGCGACATCTGGCGCAACGGCCAGCAACGCGTCGAGGCGCGAGCAGACGAGCAAGACGTGGACAGCGTGTACAAGTTCCTCGACACGGGCGACCTGTACTGGACTCACCAGACCATCTGGGGCATGATGTCGAACCGGCGGTTCTTCGTCACCGAGACGGGCCTGATGGGCATCGGCCATATGGACACGCAGCCGGGGGAAGAGGTCTGGGTGTTCCACGGAGGCAATTGCCCCTTCACCGTGAACCCAAGAGCCGACGGCCGTAAAGACGATTACAAGTATGACTTTGGAGGCCGCTGCTACGTGCAGGGCGTCATGAACGGGGAGGCGTTTGAGCACGGCGAGGAGACGCGGACGGCGACGATTTACTAGAGGGCTCGAGGCGGCAATTTATGCCTTATTTCCGCCCTGGAGGCCCAATGCAGGGCCCGACTGCATGGGAACTGGTCATGGTTCAGTAGATGGTTTGGCGTACAAGGTTTTTTTTTCCACCTTTTTCAACGGTGCACTTTGGATGAATGCCGTGCCATCTATCTGCCCATCTGGTCAGCCCAGACAAGGATCTGAACAGATGCCGTCCCTGAGCCGCAAATCTCGGTAACTAGGAGTGCCGGGGAGCCCCATGATAAGGCCATGATCCACAAGGCCTAGAACCTGCAGGCAATTATTGGTTCCTTTGTCGTTTGTTTTCGCTAGGAGTCGACGCAACATCCTTGGTTTTCGAGAACGGTTTCTTCCCAAGCACAGCTGGCAACTATCCCAACTTAGACGTTGGGAACAACCTTCGGAGTGTTGGTCCGAGACGTCATGACTTCCGTAGATAGACAGATAGTGGGCGACTGGCCAATAACGAACCAGTTCCGATGCCGTTCCAACTCGGCGCCCGCCGATCTTCGGAGTTGCGCCCTCCGGAGGTGTATCCACCTGCCCACGCCTCCCCTCGGACCGTCTCCTCGAGACTTTTAGCAGGGGTGCGATCTAGTGACTCTCGCAAAATCATCCCTAGCCAGGTCTTGAGTCAAAATCAGTCATATACGTGGTTCTGTTTTCCGGGCCGTAGCGTTCTGGCGTTGATCGTTTTTGAACTTCATCTAGCTTGAGTGACGGACGGACGGGTGGAGAGCGCTCTTACACCAAACTCCAAGCCTCGGGCTTTTCCAACATCGTCAATCTCACTCCCCTCCAATTGCCTTACCATGGCGCAACTCGGGGATCTTCAACACGCCCCTCGTGCCGTCATGATGGTCCGTACCTCCCCCACCCGTCTTATCCGTCCTGTCTAACACCCGTCCCAAGGCCGCCGTGTCATCTCGGGACAAGATCCTTAGGGCATGGCTCTACGTGCCCTGCGGCCTCATGGTCGCCCTCGTCGCTTGCTTTGGCATCGACTCGCTCTTCCGGAAGGTCGACGTTGCGTTCCCGGCGTCGGTGGCTTGTCTGGTGCTGCTGTTCTTGGCGTTGCTTGCCTCTGAGTCGTTGCTGGGCAGTCACCGCACGAGGAAATTGATAGCTACAATCGATGTTTCTGTAAGTTTTGAAAACCGCCTTGTTTCGCGAAGTAAGCGTAGACGACGTGCTGATGACCTGTCAGGCTGGGTGGTCGCTCCGCTGGATGGGTGTCTTCTTCACGCCCTCCTTTGTCCTCCTGCCGCTTAGTCCCCCCATCGGCGTAGTCGAAGTCTTTAAGATCATCGCCGTATTCAGTGAGTCGCACCCCGGCAACTTCCAATGATATATTCCTCCTCATCTAATAGACATCCAGTCATCGGCTTCTTTATCATGATGGCCCTCGCCGCATGGCTCACCCGCGGCCTCCAGCTCGCCCTCGGCTCCTCCAAGCGCGCTGAGTCCCAGCGGGCCGAGGAGCTTGGTCGGCGCACCCCGGACATCCCCATCAGCTCTTCACCGACCACCCCGGGTGTGTCCCGGCGGACGAGCTTCTCCCAGGCGACGTCGATGATACCGCTCGTACCTATGCCCGGATCCGGACCGCCCTCCGGACCACCATCGATGCCACCGTCCCGGCCGCAGAGCCCTCCCCAGCTTCGCCTCCAAGAACACCACTACTCCAACGGCCGCAGCTCAGACGACGTCGCCGAGGCCCTCAGCCGTCACAGCTACCCATCGCAGGAGCCCATCCCGCCGCCCAAGGCCGAGCAGTGGGCGGCTCGGATCTCGGCCAACCTCGACCTGTCGACCTTCATCGCCCTGTTCCTCTTTGTCGGCATCCCGCTCTACTACAGCACGGGCTACGCCATGCCCGCCCACCTTACTGTCAACATCCTCGCCTACTTCGCAGCCGTGGCCATCCCCGGAGCATGGCGCCAGTACCTCCACCCTGTGCTCGTCTCGTCGCTCCTCACGGTGCTCATGGTGTGGGCGCTCGCGGCGATACGCGGCGACAGCCTCACGACGGCACTCGACGCGTACCGCACGGGAGCAAAGTACCTCGAGCTGTGGCAGAACACGCGCAGCAAGCAGCTTCCCGGAGCCGGCGACGTGTTCGGCACGCTGCTGGACGCAAGCATCGTAGCCCTCGCGCTACCCATGTTCCAGTACCGGCGCGAGCTGCGGACGCACTTCGTGTCCATCGTGGCGCCCAACATAGCCATCAGCGTCGGCTCGCTGTTGGCGTACCCGCCGCTGTGCCGGGCCATCGGCATCTCGGCCTCGCGCAGCCTGGCGTTTGCGTCGCGCAGCCTGACGCTGGCCCTGGCGGTGCCGGCCACGTCCAACCTGGGCGGCGACGTCAACACCGTGGCGGCCCTGGCCATCATCAGCGGCATCCTGGGCGTCATCTTCGGTTCGCGCCTCCTGTCGTGGCTGCGCATACCCGAGGACGACTACGTGACGCGCGGAGTCACCCTGGGCGTCAACTCCAGCGCCATTGCCACGGCGTTGCTGCTGAGGACCGACCCGCGAGCGGCGGCGCTATCGAGCCTATCTATGAGCCTGTTCGGGACCATCACGGTGCTGTTCACGTCGATTCCCCCGGTGGCGACGTTTGTGCGTGCTCTCGTGGGTTTGTAAGAGAGAGTGTGTGAAGAACACGTTAGACTAGATATCAAGCTCTACCCGGGCGGCTCGCCCCGAAATTAGCCCGGACGTAATATGATAGACGCAGTATATAATGACCAATGACTTGCCCGTTTTGTTTCAGTCTCAAATATTGTCTTTCCTCTTATGACTTCGCCTATCTTCCCTGTCCCGACTCCTGACATAGGGCTTCCCCACGTCAGGCTAACTACAGCGTCGGTTCATCGAAGAATGGCCATTACACTGCGTCATACGAAGCACCAAAACCCATGATGAAACAAAACGCCGTAACACTGCGCCCCGTGCTTGCTTGTAAATGCAAATAGCCGCCGCCATATCCGTGTCGTGATCCTTCGCCGTCTGTCCTCTGAGAAGGAAAAGACCCTGCCACCTTGAAGTCATTCAAACCAAGTCCAAAGCGCCCCGTGGTCCGTAAAGTCGTGAACTGTTAAAGGCTCGCAAAAAGAAATGTGGGGGGTGTCGTAGAGGTTGTTCGAGAAGGGCGAATGCTGTTGTGTAACCGGTGTTGTCGACCCTTGCCGATGTCGCCCGTGTCCCCCGTTTTGGAGAAGAGATGGCAGGCCAAGAGATTCCAATACCAAAGAAATCTTTGATCTGGCCCGAGTCGACATGGCCATACTACCAGAATGGTCAGTCAACTCGGTGCCATTCTGCATCATCCAGAAGTGACTCACCGACAGTTCACCATCCCCGCCCCCCTTCTCTTTCATCTTTGCCGTCCGCGTCCATCCCTCTCCATGGAAAATCTCCTCAACTTCGTGCTGCCCCATGGTTGTGGAACACCTGGTTCAGTCTCTGGGCGAGATTGACCCTCTCCTCCTTGGCCTGGCGACAAACACCGCACTCGCCCTGCACGACGGCGCCTGTGACCCTCGACACGAACTTGCCGCACACAGCCCGGCACGGCGACATGCCCACGGGCTGTTCACCGACGCGACGCCCGCACGAGTAGCAGATCAAGGTGCCCAGGTTGCGGTAGCACATGGCTGTCTTGGATCGGGTTCCGGACTCGGGGAGGTCAAGGCTTGGGAGGTTGCCCCCGATGTGAAATGCCGGTTCGGTGTAGAGAGATGGCTTTGCTGCCTTATTCTCTCTGCCCTCTTTTTTTTTATGGGTTTAATATCGATTGCTTGGTGATGTACAGGCGCCGTGGAAAGGACGAAGCGGTGTTGATGGGTGATGGAATGTGTTGGTGGTGGAGCTGTGTAAGCGGGACCGAAGTTGAACTGGGATGGATGGATTGGGTGGAAGGATGAAAGTGGAGAGGTGGAGTTTCTAGAAGGAATAGAAAGGCTCAAGGCGGGAGTTTTGGAAGGGGGATGGAAAGGGAAAAGGAAAGGAGAAGAGGGTGGGTGGCAAGGGTAGGGGTAAGGATAGACAAGGTAGGTCGACAAGTTAGGTAGGTAGTAGGCAGGCAAGCGGAAGAAGTGAAAGGGGAGGCAGGGTGTAAAAGCAAGCAAGGTGTGATAACAACAGACAGGTACTTAAATGCAGAGGTTTAGTAGGTGTATTGTATGCATCCTTTAGGTGTAGGTGTAGGTATCGGTATCGGTGCAGTGTACGTCCAAGCTGCTTTGGGCGTGTATTTCCGAGTGCAAAATCGCGGCCGAGTGTGTCGTGATGAGGGACCTTCACCCAACTTTCCACTGGTGATGTGATGTCCCGCGAGTGGGACGATGCCCGTTTCGCCGCGCTGCATAATTAACTGGCCCTGCTAATCCGCCTTCTATCGCGCCTGTTCCAAAATACCGCTTATGCAATACGTAAAGGAAGCCATGCCATGTCGAAGACGTGAGGTGCTGACCGCCGCCTGGGGGCATCACGTCTGTGAGACGTATAGACCAGACCGACTCTTCCTCCCCCGCCAACTTCGAAACGGGTGACTTGGCCAATCCACCGAATGACTGTATCATGAGAGAGAAGGACGAGAGGGAGAAAGAGATCAGACCTTCCCTTTCCGCCCTCACCGATACACGTTGTACACACCCCATACTTACCCATACCCGCATCCATCCAAACCCGTGCCCATCCATTCCGATTCCCATCCCCTCTGTTCACCCACCCACCCATTCCCCATTATCTTACCTGTTCCCCCGTTTCCCACTCAATCGTCATTCTGCATTGTCCAGTCCATTACCCACTCTCACAGCCCACCAACCCAGCCAAAGGCGCACAAGACAAGCACGAGTGGAGCTCTCGCCCCTCAAGTTCTCCCATCCCAGGGTCCTGGCCTTACGTACTTAGTAGTACGCAGCTATGGATGAGCAATCGTGGCATGGAAAGATGGAACCTCGCTAGAAAACACCGCTCGCAAACAAATCTCCCCTGCTGAGAACTGGGTCCCTAGCAGTCTGTGCTTATAGCCTGTATCTACGTAGCATCTGTGGACCTCCAAACTCTCATATCCTCGTACCCAACAGTATCCAGTCAGACGGAACGTCGAAGGGTCAGACGTCACCTGCCACGGGGAACCCGCAGACTGGGTACCTAGAATCGCCCACCGGGTGCCACGGCTCCGTCGGGTCAGTGGTCACCACGGACAATGTCCATGCGTCCTCGCTATCAAGTGTGAGTGGGGGTCGGGGATAGGCGACTAGAAGCAATTGCGGTAGCAGAAGCATCATGGGTCATCCGAAGCTTGACCTTCTTGCAAGAGATGAATGTGGGAAAGACAAAAAGGCCTCTTTTCCCTCTCGTCAACTTCGTATAAGACTGCCATCAAGCATCTACGATACAACTCTCGCCAGGGCACCCTCGGCGCAAGAATAAAACCCAGACCATATCTCTACAATGCCCGCCGCAAGAACGCCATCTGTACAATTCGTCACCCTCCCATCGTACTCTTCATCACACTCGCACAGTGTCCGAGTGCGAACTGTATCGCAAACTTGCTCGCCTGGCCTCCTAACACACGCAAACACCCTTCGTGGGTATGCACGGTGCCGAAGCATAGCCTCGTTATTCTAGCTTCCCCCGCAGTGCATCGACCTCCCTCTGCAGGGCATCCAGATCAGCCAAGATGTAGTCACTCTTTCCAGGACTGGTTGCTGATTCCGGAGACGCAGGGCCTGGGTTGGTGTCTGCACTATCCAGAGCCTCGGCATTGCTCTTTTCCACAAATCTTTGCTTGGTCCTCGGCACTCCGTCGACACTTGTCCTCCTGTAGGGTCCATCCATGCTACCCCGACTGCTACCTCGTTGTCTTCGCGGGGGTGGGGGCGGTGCGATCCCGCTGTGCGGTTTCGGCTCGGCAGAGGCCCGCCGGCTACTGCTGTCCACGCTCCTCAAACTCGCGGGACGTCGGACGGATGCGTTGCGCGCTGGCGGTGGTGGAGGGGCTGATATCTTGTGGTTTCCTAACTGGGTTTCACGAGGGGGGGCTGGCTCGACTAAAGTTGCGGATATCGGGACGACCGGTCTGTCTGGTTCCGAGTGCGGATCAGACAGGGTGTTTGTTTGTGTTGTTCCCGCGCCGATGGAAACAGCGACGTGCGATGGTATTTGAGTGGATGGCCTTGATCCATGATGAGACCTTCGAGGAGGTGGCGGAGGGATAGGTGTATGAGGATCATGAGGATTACGTTCGGCTCTGGACCGAATTGACGACGAGCGGGACGGGGTCTGGTCATCGTGAAGTCGAGGGAACATTTGCCCTTCTTTCGACATGCTCATAGCGTGGGCCTTGCTCTCTGCCCTTGCATGTCCTCGTCGCGGGGGCGGTGCAGGTACTGACTTCCTGCCACTCCCTGGTGTGATTTGGTGTGCGACGTGCACATTAGCCTCAGGGACCTTGCCGACTGCTTCCCGATCAAACGGTGACTCAGCATCATCCTCGAAACTCATCCGGGGCGCTGGGGGCAGCGGCTTGTTGATGTCGGAAGGTGACTTGGGCCCTAGTGCATCTGGGGAACCATTGTCCCTCTTCAGCTCCAGCTGGATCGACTTGCCGTGGCGAGAGCTTGGAGGAGGCGGAGGTTTCTTGTCTCTGCTTATCCGCATTGATGCGCTCGAGTCTGAAAAGCTCCCATGGTCCAAATCATCTTCCGGAGTATCCGAAGTGTCTCGGGAAATGAGTGAAACTTCGTGGATTTCGCTACTGGGTGTCAGGCCGTCCTTAGAGTCGTCGTATGTTGATGACAAGGATATTGATGATGAGTCTGCAATGCTCTTCTGGGATCCATGCCTCAACTGCTCCGTCCTTGAAGGCGTTGAGCGCGCCGCGATACTTGAGTTTCCCGTCATGAGCAGTCGTTTGAACGAGTTCACATCCAAGGACCTCCTGGCCGTGTTGGTGGCCTTGAGCGTATCCCCCTCCTCCCGTCGCTCCTTCTCCGACTTCTGAGTCGTCTTCACCGTCTCTAGGTCTCGTAATGTCTTGCTAAACGGATTGGCTGGAACTCGACTCCCAGCGTTTGGTGGGGGCGGGGTAGCAATAGGTACGATCTCGCGGTCGCTGTCGTCGGAGGACGCTGCGTCAAAGGGATCGTTGTCTCCGGTCTGTCCGGAGCCGGAGATGGCGAGAGGCGGCGCCGTGTAGGGCCATTCGGGATAATCGGGGGAAAGCGGTGGCGGAGAGAGGACGCGAACCTTTTTGCCGGGCTTCGACTTTCTGTCGACAACCGAAGGATCCGGGAGGTTAAGCGAGGCGTCGATGACATCGAGCGAAGGGAAGCGAGCAGCTGTAGGACTGCTGAATGCCGGGATGGAGGCTGTGGTGGTTGCGGTCGAAGCCGACTTCTTGCGAAACGGGTTGGAAGATGCCATGATGAGCCCTGGCTGTTGGCTTTTGCTCTACCGCTGCTGATATCGGAGTTGGTCGCGTGCTTGTGTGACTGAGAGCGGGAAGGTGAACGGGAACGGGCACGGGAACGGGTATGAGAGACTCTGGACGCGGTTGCAGGTCAAGGCGCATGCGAACAAAGGCAACTCGCCATCTTCGGCAGCGCCGGTGGAGGAGCTTTGAAGAGGACGGAGTCGGGTTTTTCGGACTGGTCGTCAACAAGGGTGGGTGCGGTATGGCGAAGCACAGCCACCGAGGAGAGGTTCCCGGTGCTTGCGTATGCGCCGGCTGTACTTGCTGGAGCTCGAGAAGGAAGAGCAGAGAGACTCGAACCGACTCCAGGCAGCAAGCCAAGAGACAAAGACGAAGCGAGATGCGACTCTCCGGGGGAGTTTGCGACTGTTTTTGCGCAGGCACCGGGTGCAGCAATGAGGCACAAGCTCCGGGCTAATAAGGCACCACTCAGACGTCAGCCCCGGAAGTATCGGTCGTGTCTGACGGCGACGGAGGACGGGGAGGACGGGAGGCGGGATGTCTTGCTGATCACAGATGATGCGCGCCGACTGGACAGAACGCAACTGGACGGGTTTTGAAGGCTTGGCTCAGCCAAAAGCATTCGCTTTATCGAGGTCAAACGTCAGGGGGCGTGGGACGACGCCTTCACCGATGAGCGCAGACAGAGTCGGAGCAGAGAGTGAGCCAGCCAGCCAAGGGCAAACGGCATGATGGTGCACGGGCCAGGATGCGAAGCTCTCGTTTGGAGGGGTGAGTGAGGTGCTGACGTTGTTCCCTACAAGGCAGGCACGTACTATTCCCCACCTCGTTGGGTTCCCAGGATCCTCCCACCTTTAATCTTTCTGCCTGGGTACAGGTCCCAGTTGTACCTTGTTCAATGTCAGGTACCAAGGCACCGTGTCGTCAGTATTTGGGACGGAGCATGGAACAAGTTAGTAGATGGAAAGGAACCTCCGTTAAGAGGTCAGCTTTGAAAGAGAAAAGAAGCACGTGCGCTGGTGACATCGTTAAACGCGATATGATGTCTCACCACTCTCACCATCACCCACCCACCACCACTACCACCACTGCTACCACCACTGCTACCACCACCGCAGCAAGCCATCATAACCCCGCTCCATCACATCACGCAGTCACGCTTCGTATTCGCACCCAAGGCCGTGCTGGGTAGAATCATAGTCATACTTGGCAAATAGTAGAGCAAATGAGACTTAACCAAATGACTTAAACAAAGACATCTTTTCAGTTTCAACATCTTACAAACAAGAATCGCTGTTGTCGACTATAAATTCCTCATCTTATCGGCAACATTGATGCTGTCTCCCACCATCACGCATGTTAGTCCGACAGGTTGCGATGTCTTATCCTCACGCCCCGGGTGCTCATCCCCAAGTTCCATTCCGCAATTAGCTAGCGACAAATAGCTCTCAGAACTCGAAGGCGCTTGAGCCTCGAGGGAAGGGAACTGGACCCACATGCTAACAGCTCTCTGAAAGCCCGTCATCAACTCACCTAGCCATGAGGCCTCTCCCAATCGGCAGCCACGTCAGCCTCACACCAAGGCGTCAGACATACGCAAAAGTCATGCCAGGAACAGAGGACCTCCAAGGTATTCTTTTTGGCTCGCCTTCATCCCACATTCCTGAGCCACCCATTGCCGCTATTCTCAGACCTCCAGCTTGCACATGAGCAAAATTCACTTATACGCAAAACAATGCTGGTAGGTAGAAATCCGCGCTTCGAATACCAAACCCAACCAAGCGCATAAACAACAAGGTGAGCGCGTCTCAATGCACAACCCCATTCTTCCCAGCATCGCTCCCTGTTTACCGCAGAATACGACCTCGACAGTCATTTCCCCCAGGACGCGCTTAGATTACCATCCAGCTCAGGGCTAGACCTCAAGGTGAATGAATGTTTGGACCCACGGAACCCCTGGTCGAAGAGGAGACACACTATGTCGCCGACTCATGTCAACAAACCCTAAGGAATCGCAACGGGCACACACGCACACCGTCAAGTGAGGAAACATGTCAACAGGATCATCGAAGTGAGACAGGAAAATTCATTCGTAGCGTCTTATTACGAACATAAACCAAAAAGAAACGATATTGGTATAGTTGCAGCCCTTCTCCACCCAGTCCCATCGCACCCTGACACGCGCACACAATCGCACCACAGCACGTTGCAAAACGCCTCGAGTCGTCTCTTTGAAATGATGCGCCTGTCGCCCACAGGGTCTCGAATTGCTCTCCCGTCCACTCCATGTAAAAATCGTCATGCCATATGATATAGTACAGAGGACATTACTGTGAAAGAACCAGCCTCCCCATCACTGGCGCGCAACTCGTCTCCCATGTCTCAAGAGACCCCAAGGGGTGGAAAGTACTTACAGATGCGAGCGCCGTCGTATCCCTGTGTGCGCGCAATAAATAAAACAAGCAACATTCCCGCGCTCCCGTTCAAAAACAGCAAAAAACCCAGTAGCCCTGCTCTCATTGTCCTGTCCATGAACAGATTCCGTAACGCCATAGTCATTAAGAGGTTTTCACATCTCAAGGATTGTTTCATGCCTTGGCAGCAGCCTTCTTTGGTGCGGCCTTCTTGGGGGCAGCCTTCTTAGGGGCAGCAGTCTTGGCAGCAGTCTTGGTGACACGGCCAGTCTTGGTCTTGGTCAGGGTGGTTTCGGGCTTCTCAGCAGCGGCCTGGCGAATGTCAGCGTGCGTCCGAGATGAGGGTTCAAGTCTGCATACCTTCTTGGGGGCAGCGGCCTTCTTCGCGGGAGCCTTCTTCTCAACGGCAGGGGCAGCAGGAGCGGCAGCCTTCTTAGCGGGAGCCTTCTTCTCAGCCGGGGCCTTCTTCTCGGCGGGAGCCTTCTTCTCGACGGCAGCCTTCTTAGGGGCAGCGGCCTTCTTGGCAACGGGCTTCTTCTCCTTAGGAGTAGCCTCCTTCTTAGCGACAGGCTTCTTCTCCTTCTTGGGCTCGGGCTTCTTCTTGGCCAGCTTGGTGCCACCGGAGGGGCCCTTGGGCTGCTCGAAGGCGCCCTTCTCAACACCCGCCTTCAAAGCCTTGTTGAAGAGCGAGTCGAACATGTTGTCCGTGACATTGAGGGTGTTGTTGGCCTTGACAAACTTCTTGAGAGATTGACGGCTGCGAGAGGGTCAGCAACTGAAATGCATCGGGATGAAATGCGCGACGGCACATATGACAGTGCGCGGAGGGAAATCTTACCTAGATCCATTGCGGTCCTTGAGCTGTTGCGATGAGGAAGCGCGTCAGTGGGAATGATCATGGCGATGGAGGCAAAAATGAGTGCGACTCGACACGAATGGACGGGCGGGCGGGCGCTCGTGGCGATAGCCTCAATCCGCGACGGGGAACGTGGAGCGCGCGCGACAGAAAGACGCGCGGGGAGAGCGGCAACAACAAGAAAAAAACTCAGGGACATACGTTGACAATGGCATCAGTGATCATGTCCTAGAAGAAAAAGGTCAGCGACTTGTCCCAGCAAAAACGGCGTCCTGGCTGCGGATGATCTTACCTGATAGCTGGCATGGCCAGACTTCTTGGAAGTGGTGGGCTTGGTGGTAGGAGCCATTTCGATGGGGTGTGTAAGTAGATTGGCTGGGTGGGAGAGAGATCTGATTTTGCAGGCAGAGGGCCGGGCTGGAGGCGATGGAGATGAGATCTCGAAGAAGTTGGGAAGACGTTGGATCAAATGGCGGCACAGACGAACAGATTGACCTCGTCGGGCGCGTGGAGGGGATGGGACTTGTTTATATATCGGGCGGGGGCAGGACCGCAATCAGTAGCTCTTGCTCTGGCTGCTACCCGGGCTCTGCGCTCTTCTCTGCGCTCACCTGCCACGGGTGCCACCTGCCCCCAGAGAGGGGCACAGCAAGCGCCACACCATGAACTGCCCCATCCCTGCACAAGCGTGCGAGCGTGCGCATCCGCGTGCACATGGGCGTGCACAGGCCGAGAGGGGCTAGCCGGCTGCCATGAAGCTCTGGAGCCCCTCCGCGGCGTTGCATAACTCGCCTGCATAATCCTGCACAACCCGCTCAAACGCCTTCATTTTGCGCCAAGCGCCCGCCCGCACTAGCTCTCGACCCCCACTAATCAGCTTCAGCCACAACAGGCCTGGCGATGCGATGCCAAGAGACCCCGACCGCGATATGGCCCAAGGTAAAATGGGGCGCCCGAAAATGCCAAAATAATGCCTGCGAGGTGACCAATTTTCTGATTGGCCAGCCCCGACATCACCTCGGGTGAGGTGTACCAGTCTGTGATCTTGGACTGGCAGAATGGGTGAGGACGTCCTCCCCCCGAGCATCCGTTTCCCTCAATTCTCGCGCTTCTCGACTGACCCTCCTTCACGATTTTCATGAGTCATTTTCCGAGCGCCCTTGCGAGTTTGTCCCAAGCTTTTGCGCTAGGCTATCGCGCCTGGTCGAGTTGAGTTGTCGATTTCTGCTGACGAGGCGTCCTCGACGTGGTGAGGTCTGGATGGCGCATCGAGACGACCAGTGCCCATTGTCGCATTCAGGATTGCTGCACCTCCAGCTTGTTCCGTGTCCTCGCGCTGCTTGTCAATGGGTCGACAGGTCCTAGAATTACTCGTGACTGTGTTTTGGTGTTGCTACGACTTGTTTCAGCCCAAAAATCGCCATAAATGGCCAAAGTCACTCCCGAGTCGGATCGCGACGTTGCGCGTCGCATCTGAAGCTATCCACACTCTCCAGCGCCCCGAGCAACCACCCGTCATTCATCACGACATTCACATAAATTACACCTTGGGTGGTCTTTGAAATGCGAGCATGCATCTCTGGGCCAAATTTGCAATTTTTAACGGACTGAAAGGCCTTCGTTGGTGGACTGGGAGCGCGTCGACGCCGGGTCACAACTTACACGGTCGGACGGGCGTCATGGGGCCTGAGTTGGCCACTTCCCCGCCACCAAGATTTCATCCCACATCAAGTCACACGTTAATGATATAGCTCGAGTGAGATTCATTTCTTCATCGTCTCTAGCTATTTTCCTCCGTCTGATCGTACTTTTCGACGTGTGCCTGGGCGTCAGGTACACCGCCACTGATCACGATGCGTCAGGCCGAAGCAGTCGGTCAGGTCAGCCTAACGGTCCACATGCATCAAAACAAATCTTCTCACCAACAAAGCAAGTGGCCGGTTTCGACGACGCGTCAGATGTTTTCAAAGACTTCCAAGATGATGAAAAGGACAGCTTAGTTGTGAAATGCACAACAATGCTAAAACAATGACTTGACGCGTGCTACTAGGCACCAAGGATCCCCGCTCGGGAACCGGATCACCCGGTCTCTAAGAGAGTAGTCTTTCAGGGATGGAAGTCGAAACCCTTCATCCCAGGTTGATTTCAGGCATCATAGAAACCAGGTGGTCTCTGTTATGAAAGAGATTAGCTATCCTTGAGGCTATCCAGCTGGTCTCAACTACGTTGAGAATGTCCACCTGCCCGCTCCAGTTTCAACCTAGCCCAATTTTGTCCACATCTTCAACCCTGTCCTACATCCCAGGTCACAGTCACAAAACGTAGTCAAGTACGCCTAGCTAATGCAGTATAGCTGTTGCAATTTGGAGCGGGAACAATAGTTTTGTCCTTTACGAGGATACGTCTTTGGGTACGCAGGAAGAGAGCGGGAATCACGTTAGTACACATTGACGAGCTCCGTCAGGTCTCAGGTGGTCGTAAAAGCCAGTCTAAACTAGTGTTTGCGTGATCTAATTAAATCAACCCGTGTCCAGGCATCGCATTCTTCCCAAGAAGTACAGTCAGTGTCAGGTGGCGGTGTGCTAAATACAGCCATCAATCCGACTCATTCCAATGCATTCTCATGTCGATAAGCTGCAAAGGGATACAACTAATACTATTTTGCTACGAGCCTAGGTATGCACGTGTAAATGGAAAATAGCGACGACCCCTTGCTTGCGCACTTGCATCGCTTATATCGCCTGTTTGCATCGTCGCTTGCAATGACATGGGCCGGTCGACTGGCCCAAAGACCCAGGTGAGGAATCACATGATCCGCATAATAGAACACAGTGCTCTCCACAGTGTTAACCCTATCCTGACACGTTGAGCCTTGCCAATCAGAGTAAGGCGGAACACGGACACGATCGATCCCAGAATTAGAAAGTCGGAAGCACCCACAACGAAAAGGCCAGCGAAGCAGCAGGAGGTACCTCGAATCATCACGAACTCCAAGCCATCTCCGCGCGTGTCACCAGCGAATAGCGACCACCACACGGGATCATGTTCGCCTTTCATACCGTATGAGCTTCGATTTGTCTTTCAGCGTCTCCTTGCTGTCACCCGCCTGCTGTCAGTTACAGGCTACTGGCCACCCACCAACCGATCTCCGACCTGCCCCACGTTCTCCTTAACCTGGCGCATGCTCATCCGATAGACGCTTCCGATCATCCATCCACGCAGCATTTTCCATCTTCACCATGGCCGACTACGCCCAGTACCACGCCCTCGGCCAGGGCGAGGTCGACCCAAACGACCCTAATCGATCTACTCAGCCTGTGCCCCAGCAGTTCCAGCACCAGCACCAGCACCCCGTGGCGCCGAACCCCTACCAGCAACAAGCTCCTCCAACTCCGGGCTATGGCGGCCCCCAATATCTTGGGGGCAACCAAGCTCCCCCGCCCATAACTGGTTCTCCTGCTCCGTCGCCAGGTTTCGGATACGCACCTCCCCAAGATCAGGGATTCCAGCCTGGGCAGGCTCCTCCATCTGCAGATGCTTCGCTGGCCGCGCAACTCGGGGGCATGAATCTGGGAGACGGACACCATACACTGAGGAAAAAGAAGAAGGACCGCCATGCCTATCATAATGTTGAGCCCACGGGCTCCTCGCAAGCCTTCAATGGCATGCCTCCTGCTGGAACTCCTGCCACCCAGTTCCTCAACAACGCGGTTGGTGGCGCCCCGAGCTTCGGCACCCAGTTCGGTAGCCCCCAGGGCACTCCCATGGGCACCCCTCAAATGGCCAATGCAACTCAGTTCTCGCCTGTCCCTTCAGTATATGGTGCTGCAGTACCGGCAGCTTCTCCGGACCAAAGTGGAATAAGTCATGCGGCCAACGTCTCGGCTGGCGGGTCCAGTGCCTCTCCGGAGGATCTACCCAGTGTGCCAGCATCGCGAGACTCCATCCAGCAGTTCTACCTCAAAAACGTCTATCCTACCTTCGAGCGACACGTCCCCCCGCCTTCGACCGTCTCGTTTGTTGCCTTCGACCAGGGCAACTCCTCTCCGAAATACACCCGTCTCACTTTCAACAACATCCCCTCAACGAGCGAAGCCCTCACTGCCACCGGTCTCTCCCTGGGAATGCTACTGCAGCCCCTGGCGCCTCTTCAGCCTGGCGAGGCCGAAATCCCAGTCCTCGACTATGGAGATGCGGGTCCCCCACGATGCAGACGATGCCGAGCATACATGAACCCCTTCATGATGTTCCGATCCGGCGGCAACAAGTTCGTTTGCAACCTCTGCTCATATCCCAACGAAACCGCACCGGAATACTTTTGCGCAACCAACCCCCAAGGCGTTCGAGTGGACCGAGATTCGCGACCCGAACTGCACCGTGGCACCGTGGAATTTGTGGTGCCAAAGGAGTACTGGACGAGGGACCCTGTTGGCCTGCGTTGGCTGTTCTTGATCGACGTCACACAGGAGGCCTACAACAAAGGATTCGTCGAGGCCTTTTGCGAAGGTATCCTCGCTGCTCTGTATGGAGGCGAAGATCAGGAGAAGGACGAGAATGGAGAGCCATTGCGCAGGATACCAGAGGGTGCAAAGGTGGGCTTCGTCACCTACGATAAGGATATCCATTTCTACAACGTCAACGTAAGTTTCTCGATAGTCAGTCAACGAACGATTTCTAATAGCACCAGCCCGCTCTTGAACAAGCTCAGATGATGATCATGCCTGACCTAGAGGATCCCTTCGTACCCCTAAGCGAAGGCCTCTTTGTCGACCCTTACGAATCCAAGGAAGTCATCACCTCACTCCTAACACGGTTACCTGACATGTTCTCCGTCATCAAGAACCCTGAGCCGGCACTGCTTGCAGCTCTGAACTCGGCGCTTTCTGCACTTGAGCCCACTGGGGGCAAGGTAGTCGCTTCATGCTCAGCGCTGCCGACTTGGGGTCCCGGGCGGTTGTTTATGCGCGACGATGGCAATCACCCTGGCGGCGAGATTGATAAGAAGCTCTACACTACTGAGCACCCTGCTTGGAAAAAGGTGGCTGAGAAGATGGCAGCTTCCGGTGTGGGGGCCGACTTCTTCCTCGCTGCTCCCTCTGGCGGTTACCTTGACATCGCCACGATTGGTATGTTTGACCAAGGTCTTTATACGCAGTGCTGTGGCTAATTAACTACCGCAGGTCATGTTTCCGCCACCACTGGAGGGGAAACATTTTACTATCCCAACTTTATCGCCCCACGAGACGGCCGGAAACTGTCACTGGAGATCTCGCACGCTGTGACACGGGAGACTGGTTTCCAGGCCCTGATGAAGGTCCGCTGTTCCAACGGACTTCAGGTTTCGGCTTACCACGGCAACTTTATCCAGCATACCTTTGGTGCCGATTTGGAAATCGGTGTCATCGATGCCGACAAGGCGATGGGTGTGTCCTTCTCCTACGATGGCAAGCTGGACGCCAAGTTGGATGCCCACTTCCAGTCCGCTCTCCTCTACACGACAGCTTCTGGCGAGCGCCGTGTACGATGCTCCAATGTCATTGCTAGTGTTACAGAGACTTCGAAGGAATCGGGTGCTCGTGAGCAGGGCATCCGCGAGTGCTTGAAGTTTGTCGACCAGGATGCAGTGATTGGCATGCTAGCCAAGGAGGCGAGCACGAAGCTCGCAACGACATCAAGCAGCCTCAAGGACATTCGGAACTGGCTCGGCGAGAAGGCCATCGATATTCTGGCCTGCCACCGGAAGCATACCGCTCAGCAATACCCTCCTGGCCAGCTCGTCATGCCCGAGAGACTCAAGGAATTCTGCATGTTCCTTCTAGGTCTTATCAAGTCCCGCGCCTTCAAGGGCGGCGTCGAGAACTCTGACCGAAGAGTCTACGAGATGCGGATGCTGCGCTCCATGGGTGCGCTTGAACTAAGTCTCTATCTGTACCCCCGCATGATCCCCGTTCACAACCTTCAGCCCGAGGACGGCTTTGCGGACGCTGAGACGGGCCATCTCAAGATGCCACCATCAATCCGTACCTCATTCTCATGTGTCGAGGCCGGCGGTGTGTATCTGGTCGACAACGGACAGCAGTGCCTGCTCTGGTTTCACGCACAGACCTCTCCCAACCTCATCTCGGATCTCTTTGGTGCGGACAAGGACTCGCTCAAGAGCCTGGACCCCTATACATCGGCACTACCCCTACTAGACACTCATTTGAACGCTCAGGTCCGCAACATCATCGAGTTTCTCCGCACAATGCGTGGATCCAAGGGCCTGACGCTACAACTCGCCCGCCAAGGTATTGATGGCGCTGAGTTTGACTTCGCGCGAATGCTAGTGGAGGATCGAAACAACGAGGCGCAGAGTTACGTGGATTGGCTTGTGCATGTCCACAAAGGCGTTCAGTTAGAAGTAAGCGTAAACCCTAGCTCAGGGCCTGACACTTCTTCACTCATCCTGATCACACACTAACTCTCGTGTTTCTAGCTGAGCGGGCAGCGGAAGAAGGAAAGTGATGAGCACACGGCGGCAGCATTGACGAACTTTGCGGGTCTGAGGCCGTCGTATTGGTAGGCAGCAGCGATGCCCATCGATGCGACACAACAGCAACACCTTGATACAATATGAGAACATTCAGGGATAATCCGAGGACGCGGAGGGGGAAAGAGTTGGGTAGTGGTAGTACGAAAAGACAACACCGACGAGATTGTCAAAGCCAACCCAACCGTTTTGCGAACAAAAATATGTCTTTCCCTGCGATGCCTGCCTCCCTGCCGTCGTTCCAGTGCACATCCGCGACAGTCTCTCGTGGTGTACAGAGAGCATCTGGGAACTATTTCTCCAGCCCACTGAGAGCCATCCCGATCCTTATTGCTTCTTCTTTTACGTAACGTTGCCTGCGCAATGAATCCTTACCTTGGTCTCGCCGTCCCTAGCGGTCAGTTCACCCGGTTCTCGCCTGCAAGTCGCCTGGGCGCATGCCCAACCCCGAGACAAGAGTGAGATCGTGAGGGGTTTTTTGGAGGAGTGGCGAGCAAAAAGCGAGGGCGACCTGTCATATTTGCTTTTTTTTCTCATGGAGGGGTCCTCGTCTCGTTCGAAGGCTCGCACGGCAGCGCGGTGAGTTGCTTGGATGTCGTGGCACGGTGGTGCAATCGAGATTTGTGGAACGGAGAGACGAGAGGGTCACCGGGGGTGCTATCCGATGATGATGGCGGTGGAGGAGAGAACAGGGGCACAGCGTGGCTGGGCAGACGGGCGGGCGGAACGGGTTGTCTTGGTGGAAGTGCGGTGACGGACGAAATATCTCGGACTGAAGCATCCTCGGGAACACGACGAGACACTTACTCTCTCGTGGCCGGCGAACCCAGTGCGGAATGGTAACGGCACGGGTCGGTAAACGCTCTTATTACTGTGCAAGGCCCACGATACGCGCGCCATCTCAGTGCCGGGTCCAGTCCAGCGGGCTCTCGCGCGCGCTGCGGCTGAACGGGGGGGCGCTTGGTTGGGCTTCGTTACACGCGAGGAGAAAGGGGACGGAGGGGGGACACTACTGCGATCGAGGGTGCGTGTCTCGCGCCGGGGGGGTGCGTTATCTTGCATTGGTGCAGTGGAGGGAATGGGGGTCGGAGAGGGACGGAGGAGGCTTCCAGTTTCCATGGGCGTCCTATGCCGAAGTTGATGGGACGGGTCCCCCGAGGATGTTCGGCATATCACGAGGCTTCAGGATATATGTGATCAAGTCCATCGTGGCGGCTGTCTCGGCAACGGACTACAGTATGCGTGCCAATGCCCGTGTCCGTCGTCTGGACGTCGACCAGCATTCGCCAACGCCTCTGGCCTCTCACATCCACACCAGCTGTCACTGCCTTCCACCTTCAGCCCCTTACCCTCGTCGTCAGCTCGCCACGACCGACCTCGACGGCGGATGGCGGACGGCGGAGTGTCCTCACAAGGCGGTCAGCGGCAGTGGGAATATGCCGGGATGCGGCGGTGGTGGGGACGGGGGGCCAAGTTGCATACGCGCTTGCGTGCAGATGCGGTGGACGCGGGAGCGATTGGCAACGGGGATTGGAGACTGGGGATTGGGGACGGCCGAGGGACTGGGGGATACCCGCACTTTTGCATGCTGCGAAGCGTGACCGTCGTCGCCGTCGTCTATGGTCCACGAGTTTGCTTCTGGGGGCCGACGAGATGGATCAGTATCGTCCAGGTGGGTGGGCCGCCATGGATGGGCTGCCACCCTCTGGTGGATCTTGTCCGTCAGTCTGTCACTCTGTGCGTCTGCTGTCACAGTTGGCGATGGCTTCGGCCGCGCGTTGGTTGTTGGGACGTGTTGTTAGTCGGCCTGCGCTTCTACAAGCAGGACGGAGAGCCCGTGTAAGAGCCCATGTCATCATACCTGGGTCATGGTGGTGGTTAGGGTCGTTCTCGGCCGAGCATCACCCCGTCGATCTGCACATCAGACCCCATGCCAAGATGCACATTGGACGGACCGGGGTTACAACACGAGGTAACAGCAACAGACTCGTTGGACACATGAGCTAAACAAGTACACCCAACACCGGCCCAACAATCCTTAGCCCTCGGCTTCCCTTGACCTTTCCACGGGGAGGCACAGCCGCCTTTTCGCCGGATCCCTTGGTCAATCAACCAGTCAGACAGACAGACGCCCCCAGGTTTGCTCCTCCGTTGACCAGAAAGAAAGGAAACATAAAAAAAACCGGATTAAAAAGAAAAGAAGGGAAGGAAAACGGGCGCACGCTCTCAGCAAGCGAGGCAGCCAACAGGACGGACAGACACATGTCGCCCCGAGGCTAAAGCCAGCACTCGGAGATGCGCACGCGAGAGAACCAAATGATAGCACGTCCACCATCCTGAATTGCTCCCTGTCCTTGCGCCTTTGAAAGAAAGAAAAAAAGGCCCTGCTGCCCGGTAGCTTGCGTCATGCGGTCCTCCCCTAAGCGCCCAACAACGTTGGTTGACCGCCCAAAAGCGGACAACTGCAGCGAAAAACAAAAATGAAACGTCACACAAGATCCCGTCAGTCCGGTCGGCGTCGTCTCGTGAAGCCACCTGCGATCCACATGCCGTCCCGTCTTGTGAATCCCAGATTGATCTACCGGACCGCGTTCCCGGCCGGTCAGAGATTCGCCTCTGAGGGGTTCTCAGGCCATCCCGCGCCCTCCCATGCTCTCCCATACCTTGTTCTGATGCCCAGCGCAGGCTGAAAACGTGTCCCACGAATCACGTCGTGATCATGCCGAGCCCATACCGCGGGTCGGGCTGTCTCAGCACTCGGTCAACTTCGGCGGGGTTGAAGACATGCTCGAAGATGTGTCGGTCAGTCGGGGCGGAGCCGTGGCTTCGGGAGGATGACCCTGACGAGCTGGAGGAACCTGCCCGGGATTTCCCCTTGGAGCCATGTTCCTTCTTGGCAATTTCGTCCAGGATGTGGCGGGTCGTGCTCTGTAGAGGGTCTTCGAAGACGAAGACGACGTATGAGAACTGCCCGCGCAGGTCGGGGTCGAACAAGAAGACGTCCCGCCAGAGCTCGGCAAGCTCTTGAGGTGGGTTCCGGTAGCCGTTACCCAGGCCAAAGTCACCAATGATGACTCGGTCGTATCCATTGTACAGGCAGATGCGAAGGGCGCCTCGAAGCTTATCTCGCGTCATCTCACGCTCTTCGGTAAAGGAGTACTTGAGGCCGTTGTCCTTGAGCTTCGGCCAACGGGTTGGGGGCACTGACACAACCGGCAGATCGAACCAGCTGTCCAGCCTATCGTAGCGGTCGTGAGGCCCTCGACAGACGACGACCGAATCGGAAAGGATCCCGCCCTGCGAAGGGATTGGGTAATTGTTGGGTTCCGGGGAGTTGGGCCACGGGCTGTTGAGGGTTGCCGAGAGATTGCTTCGCCGACAGAGCTTCTCTTCATATCCCACGCACCCGGTCTCCCAGTCTCCCCCGGGCCGTCTTTCGTTTGCGGCGCAGATGAAGGGGATCCGGACCCGGGCACCGCCGGCGGCCTCACTAGTCTGCGTGTCCATCGCCGCGTAGGCCAGAGCTTTCATGACGGGGTCCCCCACCTCGATCAGAAAGGTAGGGGGGTGAGTGGTGGGCTTCTGCCGCTGGATGGCAAGCTGTAAGATGGGCTGTCGGTAGAGATACGAGTAGGGAGGGAACATTTCGCCGTAGTTCTTCTTGACGAGCGGGATGAAGTTTCGCTTGGTGTCGGCCGCAACTTCTGACGGCCGCACCCGGCTCGATCTAGACGGAGCCATGGCAACGATCGCGATGGTGGTGTGTTGCCGGGGTATGGAGGTATGTCGTCACCAGAGGCAGAGCCGCAGTGAGAGCGAACGAGGAAGAGATGGTGTAAGAGGATAAGATTATAAGACGGCAGGGATGCAGTGGGAAGAGAGGGTGGGAAGCAGGGAGTGGGCAGCTTCAGTTCAACTTCAGCTTCTGAGAGCGAAAACTATAGATGGAAGTAGAGTGAGGGTGGGAGGAGATGGCTGCATTGCTCCACGCCGAAGGCGGCGAGGTTCTTATATGCACATCGGGCTGTGATTCTGCAAAAGCAACACCGTCACGGCCTTTGTCACCGAAGGGCTCCCCGGGCTTCAGGGCTTCACTCACACGGACAAGGACTAACTTACTGGCCCCCGGGGCAAGCGAGAGGGGAAAGGATGTCGACTGGCTGTGCGACCCAATATGTCCAAGATCTGAACCACTTGTTTAGGACAGGCTCGGTCAGAGGCGAGAAAACAGGCCAAGCATCCGGGAGAAGAGAAGAAAGCATGCCGGCTTTTATGGGTACGGCCAAGCCTGGTTGCTTAGTTTGGGGGGGATGCGTCGCTTGTCGACGCAGCCCGGCGCCCACATCGCGGCACACGCCTGAAGGAGGGAGAGGTGAGGGGAGGAGGACGGCCAGGCGAGGCGACGCGAGGCGAGACAAGACAAGACAAGACCAAGACAGGAAAGGACAGGACAAGTCAGGACAGGTCAGGACAGGTCAGGACAGGACAGCAGCAAGGGTCAGACCTGAACAAAAACGGAGGTGGAGACCGCATCTTGCCCTGCGTCCCCCGGAAAGACGCCAAAGCACGCTGGCACCTTGCGAGGCGCTCCGGCATCCAAGTTGACGGGACCGGGGTGGGCTACACTGGGCGTCAAACTGTCGGGAACCGTGGAGCTGCTGCAAGATCTCATCTCACGGCGACACAGCGCGGGCGCCGCCATCTCAAAGACGGAGCTAGCGGAACGTCGTGGTTGGGCGGGCTTGACGACGGCGAACAGGGGGCCAGGGGAGTGAGTGAGCCGCAGGCCACGGTCCTGTTCGTCGGAGCCGTGAGACAAAGCTGGCCGGGACATTGTTGCGAAATCTAGATCTGTGCGACGCCGTCATCTCGCCTGGTTGAAGCTTGTGTTCAGTCGAGATGTCCCGCGGCATGGCATGACTAGGTAGGGAATCCGGTCAAGTCGAGAGAGGAACGGACAGTGATGCATCTATGTCACGGATACTGTGTTTTGCAAAATCAGCACCTAGCCGAGCACTATTTTGATCTTTCCCCGAGCAGAGAGAGAGAATGTGTGTGTGTCGATGCCGAGAGAGGATCACGGGCGATGCCATCGAGAGACGACCACAAAAAAGGGTGCGAAGCTGGCTACCAGTAACTAGTCAAGTGGGCCACCGCAAGCCCAAAAAGCGTCAGACAAGGGCCGACGATCCAGTTACGACGCTGGTTGCGAGACAAAGAGGGCAGCGTTTCGATGATGCGGTGTGGCTTTCTTTCTTTTTCTTTTTCTCGCTGCCTCGCCCGGACTTGTTCGTGTCGGTGTGTTTGGGGATCTGCTGTGCGAGAGTGAGCCGGTGCTGCACGTCTCGGGAGCCACCCTGGTGATGAAGTCATGGTCGGACACGATGACGATGACGATGTGGAAGCCGAAACTGAAGCTGACGGTGGGAAAAAGCACACGGTGAGTCCAGTGATATGCCGCCGCCGTTGGTGTTGAGTCGTGGTTCTGAAAGAGTTCAGTCGTTGAATCCAAACTCAGCTAGCCTGGATCTTCGTCCATCACCACTCTATTTCAAACAACCTAAAGCTAGGCACGTAATCAATTACATGCACCCGTGCCTTGCCCTGAAGGTGCTAATGTACGATGGGATCCATCCACAGACGGCCGATCATCGAGGCCTAATAGATTAGCCCGGGGCCTCAGGTACCTTGCGTACAGAGGCCGTAGGCGCTGCAAAGACCTGTCACTCCAGCGCTCCCGGCGACTTGGGCCCGCTGCAGTGCTCGCCATCGATCGCGTTGGATTGGATCGATGCTGTGCGGCGTAACGGTTTTTCCAGCTTCCTGCACCTTAACTCAACCTACCATTACGAAGCCGATTATCCTCATATTCACCCCTTGCAGTGACACTCCACGACCTCGCTGCCCGCTACAAACCAGCTCGCCTTTTTTTGTTTTTGTCACTGCACATTCACGGCACAGTTGGGTTCCTTTACTCACACCCGGATCCAGGAGCCGAAAGCTAGTCCTCCTATTCGCCGCTCTCTTACCGACCCATCTCAACCGCCATCACATCCCCCATCACCACACGCCATGCGCCCCCTGCGCGCCGCCGGGCTTTCCAGGGCGGCCCGTGTCTGGAGCCAGCGGAGAACTTACTCCGTGCGAGTCCCTGGCGAGTCCCAGTCCGACATCAAGACAGTTGCCGACCTCAAAGCCTGGCGCCCGGCGGCCCAGGTTCCTGATGTCGAGGTCTGCGGATGGGTAAGATCGGTGCGCAAGAGCTCGGGTGTGCGTTTCGTCGACATCACCGATGGTTCCTCAATGAGGCCTGTCCAGGTTGTCGTTGACAAGAGTTTGGCTGCAGAGTATGTGAATTTCATTTCCAACTCGTCCTTCCGTCCCAATGGGTGAATATCAGGTTCTAATTGTCGAGCCAGTATGCGACCAGGTGCCGCGGTTCGTCTAAGGGGAACTTGGGTTTCCGAGAGAAAACAGCAGCCTGCGGAAGCTGAAGCCAGCTCACAAGATGTATCTGCGGATTCCAATGGGCCACCGAGCAAAGTCAATGCTGCTGAATCCCCAGTTGCCCCCGAAGACTTATCTTCAACTACAAGCACAACCACGAATGCTTCAAAGACGACTACCACTGCTGAACTTCAAGTCACCGAGGTCGAAGTTCTAGGTCCATCCGATCCTCAAGTACGTCCATCACAGTCAATGGTTTATCCCCATGATATTTGCAATACCCCATCCTCTAACACCTAGCCTCCAGTCCTACCCTATTCAAAACAAATATCAAACTCCCGAAAGCCTACGCACAATCTCTCACCTCCGCCCACGCACTCCCCTCAACTCTACCCTACTGCGGTTCCGTTCCGATACTACCGCTCTCCTCACCCAGTTCTTCTTCCGTGAAAAGTTCCAGCAGACGCATCCTCCCATCATCACCTCCTCCGACTGCGAGGGCGCCGGCGAGGCCTTTTTCGTCAAGGCCAATGGTCCCGCCGAGTTCTTTCGTGACCCCAAGTACCTCACAGTCTCGTCTCAGCTTCACCTTGAGGCTCTCGCTCAGGCCCTTGGGAACGTCTGGACTCTGTCGCCGACATTCCGTGCCGAGCAGAGCGACACCTCGAGGCATCTAAGTGAGTTCTACATGCTCGAGGCCGAGATGAGCTTCGCCGAGGACATGAATGAAGTTATGGACCTGGCGCAGCGCATGTTGAACTCGCTCACTCGAGGCTTAAAGGAGCTCAACGCTGCGACCGAGCTCGAAAAGAACCGTGTCGACTCCAAGGATCCGGCTGAACGCCTAGCCTACGAGGATCTGGTCGACCAAGCCCAATTAGACCGCCGATGGCGCGGCATGCTCACTTCGAAGACATGGCCCCGTCTCACTTACAGCGAGGCCATCGACATCCTCAAGCCGATTGCGGACCGCTTTGAACACAAGCCCACCTGGGGTTCCGGTCTCCAATCGGAGCACGAAAAATACCTGGCCGAATTGGTCGGCTACGATGCAGAGACGGACGCCTACGTCCCCATCTTCATCACCCAGTATCCGCGCGAGATCAAGGCTTTCTACATGCGCCAGTCGGCCGCCTCGCCCGTTGAAGGCCCAACGGTTGACTGCTTCGACCTCATTGTGCCGAATCTGGGTGAGCTCGCAGGCGGTTCCATGCGCGAACACCGCCTTCTGCAGCTCGAGGAAAACATGCGTGCCCTCGGCCTCGAGGTACCAAGCAAGCGCTCGGCTAAGGGCAAGGAGCTCGCCTGGTACCTTGACCTGCGTCGCTGGGGATGTCCTCCTCACGGCGGCTTTGGCCTGGGCTTTGATCGTCTCCTGAGCTACTTGACAGGAGTGCCCAATGTTCGCGACATCGTGCCCTTCCCACGCCACTACGAACGGTGCGACTGCTGAACACGATGAGGATCTCCATTTCCATTCTGACCCATCTTCTGACGTCACAAGAAGGCTCTCTACCGACCACTCAATCAATCCCCTCTCATCCTCCCCAACTCGCTCTCGTTAACGCCTGCCTACCTCGGACGCCGTATGGGTCTCTTCCTCCTCCGTCCACCCGGCCACGGTGATGGCGAATCCACTTCGGCGAGCGATCTCAGACCCGTGTTTCTGCACAGTGGTACGTTGCACACATCGAGCCGAGCGATGCCTGTGCATCCCGACGAACAGTCAGGATGAGCCATTGCCCCCCGAGTTTGCGGGACAGGCAGCGTGCAGAGTCGACCTTGTTGTGTGACATGAAGCGGAGCAAGGCCTCGAATACGGTTATGAGGGGAGGTAATCTCTTCGTCGAGACGGCGATGAGGTTGCCTCGTCTCGGCAGCGTGCTTGGGAGTTTGCGTAATCTTAACTTCACGATGCATGTTCCTGGCGGGGAGAGGCACCGGATCTTCCATGGAGGACGAGATTTGCTCCTAGGCTAGATAGGGATGAGATGTCTAAGAGGAGATCGATCCTATGTTCGTTTATTGTATACCATCAGCCAACCCTTTTACCACGAGAACACTCATGTACCACCATGTCCATTATGCAGTACTTGTATTGCAGATAGATGTCATTATATCTTAATAGACTATGGGGATACAGGTCAACAATGCTCTCGAGTTCTGGATACTTCTACCACACTTCAACGGCCCATTTCTGGCAGCAATATAAGACTTTTGGCTCTCCATAGTGGATAATTTACATCATGGAACATCCCTAGTTTGGTCATCGACCTACCCTAGAGCAACTGTGGATAGAGACGGAGGTGAAGCGGCACTACGGCAAACAAGGGCAGGTGGGAACGGATACAGCGTGCCGTACGAGACGAACTAATACGTCGGCAAACTTGGTCCGTAACTGCAAAGACGGCAAGCGGACACAGCCTCCCCCGGAAGGGGCAGCTAAGTTAGGGTTAGGGAGTGAGATAGGGTCCGTCTAATCCTGGAACAAGGCAAAGAGATCTGGATAAATCGGCAAAGCGATGGCGTGGTGCGCCGGGCGACGGCTCCAAGGAGATGGTGATCATATCCCAACATCGCACAGGACTCGCAAGCTTCTTTTTTCGCGGGTACTGTGGTAACCAGCAGGCAAAGTTGTTTGTTGCTTGAATAATCAAATCGAGCCACGAGACTGTCTGAATAATCAACAACTCAAGAGATGCTTGAATAATCAACTCCCGAACCAGAGGGCGACGGGGCGGTCAGGCGAGGAAGGCAAGGAGCAACATATTGTACCTCCGACCAGGCCGTTTCAGCAGTTGGTGGGCGGGCGGGATAAGCATATCTGACCATCTGGCGGGCGATGCCATCATCTTGCGGCGTAATTGAGCGAAATGCTGATGCCGACGCAGCCGTCCGGGGGGGGCTCGGTTCCCTTTAAGGGGGGGGGCGTGTTACGTCCGAGGAAGCTGGAACTGGGCCTGGAACTGGAGACTGGAAACTGGAAACTGGAACCCTCAAACGGCCATTTTATTTCCGGGCGTCTTGCTCCGTGTTTCCTGAGCCTTTACCCTTGCCAAGGGCCGGCGGGTGGTGCCCGTCTCCGCCGGTACTGGATGCTTCACAGTCCAATACAGTCTCGAGTTCTAGTCTGTGCTTGTTATTAATACGGAGTACATACACGTCCTTCGCTGCTTCTTGTCCTGTTTTCCTGTGACTTCTCCAAACTGCCCTCAGCCCTGGGCCTGGCTGACATCAGCCCCTCCCCAAGGAGCCGGGGCGTCCAATCTGGGACTGCTGCTATTCCGACTTTGCCGGCACCAACGCGTTAGCTTGGCACCGGGAGGGGGGGTGTGGGCGTCGCCGTGGACACTAGGTTTCTTCGTTAGTTGCCATTTTTTTTTTCTTACTTTCAAGAGGCAATCCGCAAAACTGACGACACACACCCCTCCCTCTCCCTTCGGGTCCCCCCCCCCCCTCTTCCTGCGAATTAAGCTTAAGCCAGATGTCGGGATCAGGGCCCTCGCGACAATGAACAAGTCAGCAGGCTATCTTGGAGGGGGATATTCGGCACAGTAGCGGCCGCTCGGGGCGGAAATTACCACGCGCCTCGCGGAACAGGCCATCGTGGGAACTTGGCCGTCCGTCCGTCGCCTAAAGGCCCATTTGTGCAAAAACAACAAACAAAAGGCCATGCCATTCATCAATGAGTTTGTCCACGCCCAGTGCATACGAATACATATTCGTATGTACATACATATTCTACCTCGTAGGGTCCTTCGTAATGACAAGAGCCAAGGCGCCAAGCATGGAAAAGTGACGGCTTGGCACCCGGCGTTAGATCTGCGCCCAGCTCGCGCGTTCGCGTCCCAAGCCCGCAAATGGTAAGAAAGGCGACAGGCGTTCCCGGGCTCCCAAGGATTTGCGATGCCGACTTATCCATGCGGGCCCCAGTGCGGGAAATGGCAGCGCATTCCGTTAGATAATAGGGTCCAGATATTAGGGCCCAGCAGCGGCCCCCCCCCCGTCTCTGGTCTCTTTGGATCAGCGGATCGTCTTTGCGGGTGCTTTTTCTTCTCGGTCAACCGTGACAAATGAGCTCCAGAAGGGCTTCTTTCTTGGCCCACCCATGCTGGCGCCATGGATTAAGCATGACCCATTCCTGACCTTCCAAGTAAGCGCAAGCCATAAGAAGAAAAAAGAAAGAAAAAAAGCTGAGGGGGGCCAGCTCGCGGACGAACACTTTCGGCCAGTTTGTGAGTCGTACAACGGCCCCCGATAGCGCCGCAACTGCACACCTGACGAAAAGACCAGTCCAGACTGGACGAGCCAAGTCCTAGGCCATCTTGGCGCCGCAGGGATGGATTAGAGTTGCAGGCGCCTGGCCCTTTTCGTCGCATGCCATGAGCCGCTAATGCATGGAAGCGACACCACTGACCACCGCCTATTTCCCTCCCCCTGCTCCGTATTGAGAAATCTTCTGTGCTGGAAGAAAATCGAAATGCAGCCGTCTTGCTTAGGTTTTGCCTCATTGTTGGCGAGGGGCGTCCCGTCGATGCTATTATGCGAGGGGGCGGGAAACGAGGCGCCCGCGCGGTTCGTTGGCTCGTGTAGTGCAGGTGTGCTGTTGGTGGATGCGCGCTCGGGGACTCCTGGTCCTTGGCGCCGCAGGAAAGGCAGACTGACACGACAATAAGACGCCTTGGCCGGACTGAATAGCGCCCGCTTAGCTTGGCGTAGGCCGGGGACCGTGATAACCTTGACGTGAAGCATGAGTTAGTGGTTGGGATCCGGTCAGTCGGGATGATTGCTTTTGGGTTCAGAGGCCACACGGTTTTGGTGGTGTTTTGAACGCAGATGACAAGAATACAAGCTGGACCATGACAAATTTGTCAACGAGACCAGCAAGACTAAGCTGAACACCTCGTTATACTTTCCGAAGTGCCGAGATTTCCAGCCTGTAAATGTACGTTCCACAAGACCTACCCGTTTGCACCATCTCTTTAAAACATCACGATTCATTGATTAGTATAGGGTAGATGGCAAATCTAGGGCAAACTGTGCCTCGAGACTTCCGTCATTTAGTGTTTCAGGGCTGTCTTACATAAGCCAGTGCCAACCCGCTGATCTTCATTGAGCCACGGCTGTCAATTTTAAGCACCCAGCTTGGCGCTGCATCCATCACAGCAGAACCCAGCCGTCGATGACTCTGGATGGTGCCTTGGCAGAACAAATTTACCGTTTGGCTTGTGACTGGTGACCTGCCCGACTGCCAATCATCAAGCCAACTTCCCAACAGCGGTGATGCTCGGATCGAGATTGGTTTAAACGCAGTCGCACGGACCCCCCCTTTTTTTTTTTCTTCTTATTGTTATTGTCGAGTAAGACCTTATGACGGATAAGCATGCAGCCACCGAGCGCCAAGCTTTGCTCGGGCTGCACGGTAAAATGCGCAGAAAAGCTTCGCTCTAGGCCTGCGGGCAATAAAGTTTGGCGCCCCGGCCAAGCTGGCTTGGCCGTGGCATTGCAACACGGCGGACAGATCGGCAGGCGAAACACAGCAAACCCGTCGAATCTAGGCCCCCGGGGCTTGCTAAAATGAAACTGGATTCGAAGTGCAGTACAGTGCTGTACAGCAAGGAAGGAGGAAGAAGGGTACGACGGCAGGGTTCGTTCGAGCCGTGGCGAGTGCGGCCTCACGATGAACACCAGATGCCGACATATCCAGCCGCCCTAACCACGGTGCCCTAGGGGCCTGCCTGTGGACTTGGACCTGGGGGCTGACGACGACTTCCACATCATCACCACCATCATCGATCATCATCGGCTTGGGACGCGCGCACGCACGCTTGCTTCTTTCTTATGGAATCCCCCTCCCGGGCCGTCACGAGACCGCGCCCCCTGCGTTGCCCATTCAAGCCTTTTGGCGCCCTCGCTCAATCAACTCAATGACTTCCTCCCAGGTCAAGGCTGACCCACCCGGCACCGCGAACACCTTCGGGAATAACGCGTCCCCAGGATCAGCTTGAAACCTGCCGCTCCACCTCCGCCTCCACCCTTCTCACCACCCCCCCCGGAAGCCAAGTCGGCTGCGACGGCATCTCAAGGCCACACCAAGCCCACCATCCTGACGCTGGCATCATCCCTCAGAAAGCCACACGCTCCAGCCCAGTGCTGACGATGTGTCCTCTACTGCTCGACGCCGCCTCCTGCCCGGGCTTAGCATCCGCCATAAACAAAAAACAAAAAAAGCCTAACGGAACCTGTTCGAGACCTTCACCATTACCACCTACCCCCGGCGGCCAGAGGACATCCCGCCGCCAGGGCTTGATGCGCTCACGCCCCGCGGAATGGCCCCCGTGCCAAGCAAATGGCTGGCAACGCTTAAATTCATGCTTAATCCAGCGCGTGGTCGTGTCCTTGACCGTGTGCGTAGTCCTGTATTAGCTGCACCCGACCAGGCAGGTAGGTACTTCGCCGTGCTAACCAACAGGTTGCCAGTTACCACCGCAAAAGGACCCAGATCCCTCTGTGGCGTCGCATCTCGAGTTTCGCCAGTAACTCGTGACGACGGGTCCACCAATCTTGGTGCGTCCGTGGCCCGAACAAGCCGCTCGTTTCTCCAAGATGCACCGGTACACGGCAGTGGGCGAAGGAATTCGCATCGCGGTCGTTTGGAAGAAAGGATCATGACAGCCTCTGTGAGCCGAGCTCGCTCACTGAGATGAAGGCCCATAAGCCGCATGCGCCAACTCCACAGGCTCGAGGTTCATGGAAGAGACGGGATCTTGGCGAGTGGAACAGGGACAGTCGGAGCAAGATAGCCCCAGGGCCTTTTGGGTCCTCTTTCCCTGGGCTACGCTGCTGAGATAGGCTTACCGCCGCGTCGTTGCGGGTTGCAAGTCTCGATAGATTGCTGGGCTAGTGGGATCGCAGAGCCGGTTTGCCGAACTCAACTCAACTTTCAGACGCCCTGCCCACCCCAAATGTCGCGACAAGACGAAGACGACACCGCACCCCCTGGGCCACGGCCCATTGAACATCGTCATCCATACTCCATAGTGCGAACTAGAGAGCGAAAGACGGCCGACGTGCAGTCGATCTTGATACGACAGTGTTTTGGCTGGCTGGTCCCCGAAGGCAACTCGGGAGGAAGATCTCGGCGTCTGGTGAAGCGTTCGCCGGGTTCTGGAACGGGGGGGCCGTGTCTGTAACGACGACTCGGCACCGCGGCACAGCGACGTCATGTCGTGGGTTTTGAGACGGGCGCGGGGAATGGGACCAGGGCGACTAGAAACGCCGATTTTCCCGAGGCAGCTCGCCTGGTTGGTTGGGGGCTTGTCCAGACCTTCGAAACAACGCTGGATCCTGTCGCACGCAGCGCAGCGCAACGCGAAGAGGCTCAGAGGTGGCCCCATTTGCTGCGTACAGGAAACACGGCCTTCTGGAACTGCTACCAGCAGGCGCCGCCATTGTTGGGCGTCGGGGAGTCCTGCTGGCACGGGTGGAATACCAAGCAATGCTGTGGGCGACGCCCTTGAAGCACCACAGAGCCGGTTTTAATTTTCTGGGACTCCTGACTCTCCGCAAGGCAGGTTGCATTGATTTATATCGTTGCTTGGCTTGTTGGCCGAAGCTCGCTCGCCTGGTCGCCCCAGAGAGAAACCAAGTCTCGGTGGTTTTGCGGCGAGAACGAGTTGCATTCTTTCTTCTTCTCCCCCCCCGTCTCCATGGAGAGGCTTTTTTCCCCTCACTTGCCTGCAAAAACCAGGTTGCATCAAGGTTACGTAGTAAGGTCTGCACGACGACGACCGATCCGCGGAGTTGCACGCAAATCCATGAGCTAGGCGGCAGTCTGTTGCTTTTGGGTGGTGGCTGGATCCGGTGTAGGAAAAAAAGCCGAGCTAAAAAACAAAGAACTTTGCTCGGAGCTTCTCTGGCTTAAGCTTACCCTTGGACCCTAAAAACTTGTGTAGAGCCAACGTTGTGTACCTGGGGCGATCATCTTGGCAGACACTTGTTGGGCTAGCCGCTACGTAAAAGGTATTTTTTATCCTTTTTTTTTTTTTTTTTTGTCTGGCACGCGGAGGGTCCGATCATCACGGTACACGTGTAGGCCAAGTGCTGATTTGACGGAATTCAAATCCAGTCGGTCATGATGTAAACAAACCCCCAATTATTTGTATGATAATAATAACAATGAGTGGCGATGCCAATCTCCCCGACCGTTCGAAGGAAGCGCGCCGGGGGTGTCCCAGAAATAGCACCTGGTGTTGAGATTGATGATGATGAGCCCCAGTGGGACCCGTTGGAGGATTTAAGTGCTGACCCTGTGACGTTTCGGAGCACTGCTGTTGGGGGGGAACATGCGGCTCTCGGGCTCATCGGATGAAGGATCGCCCCCCTTCGATCCAAGGCTGAGAGGGAGGCGAAGTGATGATGAGGAATCGAGGATTTGCGATGGCCGGTGTTGGCAGAAATGTCTAAATATCTCCGGGCTTACTGTGTCTGCCCTCATCCGCCGCCGCAGCAGCAGTCAGGGACACTGTTTCCACTGAGATGGGAGTTCTGCCTGACAGGGCTGGTCCCGCCCCCCCCCCCCCCCAAAAAAAAAAATGCCATGGCTCGTAAATGCGATGACACTCTGGCTCTTCACATCGAGTTTCCCTTTTTTACGAGAGCACTGACGCAATCTGGTGGAGGACACACAAACGAACGACCCATGGTCGGCCCGCCGGCGACAACGGCAACCAGAAATGACGTTCTGGCTCGGACTTTGCTCGCAGAAAAGTGAAGAACGGTTCGGTTCCATTTGGGGAAAGGAGCGGCCGAGACGGGTAGGTTGGGATAGGGAGACATGCAGAGAGAGTGTGTGTGTCGAGGACGTGTCACGGGTCACGGCTCGCGGGTCACTGAAACGGCGATTGCACGACGGCAAACATTCGAGGTTGTCTCGGCCTGTACTCGTAACCTAGGACTGGTACGGTATATACCAGGACACGGGGAATAAGCTGCGCACCTAAGCCAACTTAAAAAGGGGCGGGTATGAAGAAAGGGCACGGGGGGTCAACTTAGACGATCAATAAGTAGTGCTGGTTTTTAGGGGTTTGCCTGTACGAGGTACAGTACCACGTCACTGTTTTCAATTGCTGATTGTTGGTCACGATGGTTGGTCGGTGGTGAGCGACCTCGTCAAGTGAGTGGCCCCCCTGGTCCTCGTACCGTGAAGAGAAGCTCGGGTTTGGACTTGGCTCGGTTTGGGGGCGGGGGCGTGTCAGTCGATGGTTGCAACTGCAAGCAGAGCCTCCAGGGTGGCGGATGCCGGGGAGAGAAGGCGAACGAGAGGGAGAGAGAGAGAGAGAGAGGAAGAGAGGCGTAGATAGGAGAGAGAGCTTCAAATGAGATAAGCCTGAGACTTTAGCCTGGAGACGGCATGCAAACCGTATTCGTAGATGCACCTCCCATCGATTCAGCTGGAGTCAGCCCGTCAGTTAGTTCTATTCTGACCGACAAACGCACCAGCCACTCAAAGGGGGCGCCAGATGCTAGCCACCACCCACCCCCAGATTTCCATTTCCCTTTTTCCTTTCGGGCGCCGTGTTCCAGATGTCGCAGGCCTTTCGGCAGCCACGGCACTTGGTGCTGGACGGTGGCGGGCCCGGTGCCAAGCCATCATCGGGTCCAGACAGCCGCATCATCCGCAGCGCCGACGATGACAGTTCAGGTGCACCACCATTTCTGCGTGGGTGAGTGTGTGTGAGCTGAGAATGGTGGGAAACTTGGGGAGTCATGTATTGGATTTATCATCAACCGACAACCGCATGAGTGATGATGTAGATGGATGATGAACGTCTACTTGGCTCTTGCTCTCGCTCCCACCGCCCCAAGATTAAACTATTGCAGGGTCCCGGGTTCTCCCCCCCCCTTCGTCATGGATCATATGGAACCTTCCATCGTCGCTCAACTGAAAACCCAGGCCGGGCGTAACGTATCCATACAGCGTCCAGAGACGGCTTTTCGCAGGTGACGCCCGCCAGTGCAGTGGGCGCGCCGTCAAACCCAGGGTCCTTGTCACTTGAACGCCCCCCCTTCTCCCCTAGGGCTAGATACCGACCGGCCGAGAAAGAAATAAGAAAAGAAAAAAACTTGGTACAAGTAATTCGCAGCTGTGCGCTAAAAAAAAAACCAATAATAATACAGGAGGCGTTGTGTGCTGGCGCCTCCCAACTTACATCAGTCAGTCCGTGCATGGACCACACACATCCACACACACACACACCCCGGTCTCACGGAGAGTTCCATGTTCAAGAAGGCGATGATGGTGAAAATGCCCGTTTGGGTAACTCAGAAAGAACGTCGTCGGGGGCTGGGGACCAAGGCTGTAGGAATTTAAGCTCACTGATGACACCGACACACGGACGCGCGTACCTACACCACAATGAGTTGTCCAACTGGCACAAGAGGCCATGCTCTGGAGAGCGTCAGAAACAAAAGGCCGAGGGCGTTGTCTGCGCCTCTGGAGCTACTGTACGGATGGATACATAACACGCTGCAGTCTGCAGTCTGCAGTCTGCACATGTATCTGTAACCCATATGTAGGTATCGAGCTCGAGAATACTCCGCGCCATCCGCCTTTTTGTTGTGTATTTCTTGGGGGTGGCACTTTTGGTTCTTTTGTTTCGTGCGGGTTTATCTCTCTCAGTCTCCCCATGTCTCCATCTTTTTCGGCGCCTGTCCTGCCGCTTCTCCGCTTAGGCGAGCTCCTTTTCTGCCTTTCGTTCCCGTTGACTAAAAACAACAATGGAACTGTGGAAAAGCCTCTCATTGTCGGCGGGACCAGGCTAGCGTTTGTGTTTGCGGCGGACGCTCGATAGTAGACGCCATCGCCCGCGCATTACCAGTGGCACAATCAGAGTGAGATGTCCAGATCAGAAAGGGTGGCTCTCGGATAATGGTTCCCGGCTGCGGAATACGTACATAGTTCTGGCCCAGGCCTGAGTACGCGTATTGGTGGTGGTTGTGCTTGGATGGGGGCTTGAGCATATGCGGCGCACCTCTGACTGGAGGGCGCCGTATGGCACGGCGCTCACTGCACTTACAGCAATGGCCCGTGACGAGCATGAGAAGGATGGAGAAGAAAAAATTGCTGGAACACTCCGTGAAGGCACCCAAAACACAAACGCAACGAACCCAAGCCTCGTCAAAGTGGCGGGTTCCTGAGGCCAAAAGCCGAAAAGCTAAGTAGGTTAAGTTACTTCTCACCTTAATCTGGACCCCTCCCCCTCAAAAGCCTCTTACCACGACGGACGGAAGGACCACTGAATCTGCGGCCAACGAACGACGCCTCGCGGAGATTCTATACGCAGCACCGTGGCCAGCCTCTCCAACTAGATGTTCCAGACCTGCAATTCGAGGCCGCCGGACTGGAAACACCAGTGGTAAGCCCCCCAAGCCGGGCGCTTCTCCTACACTATGTACGTATGTACCTCCCCTGTCGAGCCCACATTCCGCCGCATATCCATATCCCTATTCCCTATGGCTATCGCTATGGCTGTTTGCCCTGTAGCGTCATCTCTCTCTCTCTCAGTGCTCACTGATCAACCCGCCCACTCGCTGCTTGGCCCCTTGATGCTTGATGGTGGGCCGGCTTCAAAAGCTTGTCCCGACCAACCCTGCCACTGCAGCCACGCCTCTGCTTGTTCTGCGTCACACGCCTCGGGACCCTCTCACACGCCCTCACAGTCACTCACACTCCTTCTTGGCTCTGCCGTGCTCCGTCCCTTCTCCACACTCCCGGCCATGTGTCGCCGAGTTATCCACCACCGCTCTGCGCTCTGCGCCCTCTGAAGCTCTCACTTCCCAGGTTGACAAGTCTTCAGGTCTCATTTTCCCTGTACTGACTTGCTTTTGCAACCTTATCTAGCTCTTGGCCCCCCATCCGCTTCCATTTGTGTCCTTGGACAACTTCAGAGAGACAAAGACAAGGAGAGACATCCTGTTCGCCTTGGCGCTCCTCACCGGCTTCATATGCTCGACTCGACCACTCCTTTACCTATCGCCGAACCTCTTATTCTCTACTGCGTCCCTACGCTCCGATCGATAAGTACGTAACTCTTCGACTCACGTCTCGTGTGTTTTCCTCGGCTCTTGGCACTCGGTGATCCCCGCTTGGTGCCCGCCCAGAGTGAGGCGGCTGAGCGCATGGGTCAAGTGAAGTGGACAAGCGTTCTGAATTCATCCCTTGCCCAAGGCGTCATGTTGCCCTGCAGCAGCAGCAGGCCTCCACCGATGTTTAGAGCCGCATCGTGTTTCTCATATTCCTTATCCTTATCCTTTGCCTTCACTCGACCATCGCCTGCCGCGTCCCTGCTGCCCTCTGGCCGCCGGGCTTCCAGAGCTTTGCTCAGTCGGTGCGTCCGGCGCCAAGACGGTGGCATTACCCCAGAGGCTCTTGGAACGTCGTCATGCACATCGCCAAGCGGCAAACACACTCAATCTCAGGGAAATTTTAGTCGAGTGGGTCTCCACTGGATCGGCTCCGACGGCACTCTTCCGCAAGGGAATCGAGGATCCAACCCCTGTCTCTGGCAGTGCGTGTTACGGTGCTGCATGTACTTCGTACGGGTGTGCGCAAGTTGTATCAGCATTATATATGGCCTGGGCGCTGCTCTCGCACAGTCAGCCCTCTCACCCTTGCACGCTTTGCCCTCCTCTGTGCTCTTCTCTCACCCTCCTTCTTGGCTCCTCCTTGTCTTGGCAGTATTTCTTTCCAAGTCACTTCCTCTCCGGTCACTCAACGCCCGGCCTTCATACTGACTCGTCCAACCCTCAATTAGCTCCGGTTGCCACAAAAAACCACAGACAATCCGACGACATCCCGGCCGCTCTCTTATCGCCTCGCACCGTTTGGACTTTGACGGCACCTGGCTCGTCTAAACTCTTTGTCTTGTCCCAACCCTCTCGGAAACGCCAAGAAACTTAAGTAGCCCGCATCCCTCCCCTGGTGGTGGCGTGGACGCAATTCCGCTCAGCTTTCGGCCGTTGTGGAGCCAGGCTCAATAATACGTATATCGCCAGTGTTGGCCCGATTAGATCTGGTGGGGCGCCGCGTGGAAGTCAACACTAGCTCTTGCGGGCGATTCTTCTTATAAAGGCCTTTACGCCCTCCAGCTCCTGCGCTTACGCGAGGAGCACTTTCCAACCGCCAGGCTGCGCCAACTACAGAATTCAGACCCCATCCTCTTGGACAAGATGGAAACATACCACGGCTACGTGCGAACGCCTGCCGATGCCATCCGCCTGTTCGAAGCTTGCAGGTTAGGCGTCTTGCCCAGAGTGCAACGACGGCTCTCGGAGAAGGAGAGGCAATCGATTCGATCTGGCTCGGTGTTCGTGTGGGATGAGCGAGAGGCTGGCATGCGACGGTGGACGGATGGCAAGTCATGGAGTGCGAGCCGCGTATCTGGCAGCTTCCTGACCTACCGTGAGATGGAGGGCAAGCGAGGAGGTGGCTTCTCTGGTAGACGAAACGCCGGCAAGACTCCCGACTCTGGGCGCGGTAGCGACGAGGACCAGGACGACGGCGAGCCGGAAGGATACCGATACAAGGCCGACGGGCTTATGAAGCAGTCATTCAGCATCACCACCTCTACTGGCCAACACCTTCACCTCATCTCATATTACTCCCGTCCGCAACCAGGCCAGCCCGACCTTCCCCAGCCTACGGTGGATCCCTCACTACGAGGCATCATCCCAGTCAAGGGCATGTACCCTGAATCCAGCTTGGGAGAAACCAACCAGACTCCTGCCCTCACGCGAGCCCCGATGCAACAGCCTCCCTTTATGGTAGCACCTCAACATTCCCATCAGCATCCTTATCCTCCTCAATACGGTCAACCTGGCTATGGTTGGCCTCCGTCACCGATGGCGACACCTCCCTACAACCATTATGCGGCTCCCTACCCTTCAGTCGGTCATCATCAACTCCCTCCCCACGTCTCCCAGGCTCAGTTGCCGCCTCCGCAGTACGCCCAGGCACCGCATTACGACCAGCGAGCCACCCTTCCACCTCCGCATTCGAAGTCTACGACTCACTCTTCCTACTCCCAGCATCCGTCCCCTCACTACACGCATGCACCACTGCCTCCCCGACAGGACTCGCCTCTGGAGCATCTTCAGGCTGCGGCCCGGAGCGCTATGGTTGATCCTCGCCTCGATCCATCCAATCGCGGCCACCAGGGACCGCTACCTGCTCTCGGTGCCGTCACTAGCGGGGCTTCAAGCAACTCTCTCGCGGCAATCAGCACCCCCCCCAACCGTGCCTTGAGTGTCAGCCCACCCCGGAGCTCACACTCGACAGAGGCGCCTCCAGCGACTGGGAACAAGGCAAGCTTGTCGGCACTTTTGCACCCGACCCCTGCCAGTAGCGAGCCTGGTAGTGCCAATCCCGTTAGCAATGGAAGCGCGAGCAGCAGCCCCAGGACCAACGGGATCTGCGGCCTGGAGAAGGGTGGTGTGAGCGAGGACGCGCGGGCACTGAGAATGCTGGATCGGAAGTTCTGCATCTAGGGCGATGAGACGAATGATTTGGTCACCGCTGCGAAGCTCGCTCTAGAGAAGACTGAGAAGTATGATGAGAATTAAGTTCCATTCGGTGGGGCTAGGGGTGATGGATGGTTCACGCAGAACCTCACGGGATGATTCAGCATTGCATTACAATTTTCTTGTCATGGTTTACTCATGCATTGTCACGGCGTCTGGTTCTTTAGGGGGCGGCAGCCAAGGGGCTTGCCGTGGTTGCATTCAGCGGGATTTTATCACGACTGTCAACGGGGGGATCTGGTGTTCATTTGTACCGGTTTTGTGTCAAAGATACACTGGTTTTTTTGTTTGTGGTGTTTCGGGTGGCATCGTCGGTAACGATGAAGCATCGTTTGCGCGTGTATGTAGTCTATCTAGCAATGTCAAACGCTTGTGGGCAACAACGTCTTTACAACCTATTTTCGTGACCGCATGTGTTCGTGAGATAGATACTAAGTTGCAGATAAGCTTACGACGGCGTACAGGAGCGTTGGTGATGTCCCCGATTCCCATCCGTTGCTGGTAAATGAAGGCTGCCTCCCACGGTTGAACCCTGCAGCCGTTTTCCTGCGTGGACTCTTCTCGTGAATAGACAGCTCTGTTTCTCGCTCGCGCCAGGCTCCGAGCATTCGGACGCCGCGCGGATGGCCGCGTCATCGTGGGCTGGCAGCGGGGTGGTGAGGAACAGGGCGGGGGAGGTGGACTGCAGGTTAGCAACAAGAGCATCCGGGCTGGCGTCTGGGGCTAAGCTGGCTAGCAGGTGACTTCGTCATGGAGGTGGGATTCGTCGGTCGACGATGTTTCATGGCGATGGGGAGCGACGGCGTTTGCTGGGGGTGGGGTGTGGACGGTCTGCTTGCTGGGTTTGTTTTAGCTGCCTGGTCATGTCGGGCGAAAGTCGATGCATGCGTGGGATGTAGGGGGGGTCGAGGTAAAACACGTTGCGTTGAGTGCTGTGGGCTCTATGTGGTGTGGGTGAAGATGGTTTACAGGGTTGAGATCGTGAAGCTTGGTGTTGATACCAAGGTTTTAGCTAGGAATCATAGTAGATTTCGCAATACGTGGCATCTGATCGATTTGAAAACATACTCAACCTTATGACGCCAAATTAAGGCCATTAGGTTTTGGGATTGAAATCAAAATACAAATTTACTTTCTATCGTCAACGTTTGCGGTTTCCTTGTGAATATGCAAGTGAATATCAGGTGAAGTCAAAAACGCCCGGATAAGTGATGTCAGGGTACGGTGCAGGGTAGGCTGACCCGCATCATAGTTCTGCCGACCCGGGCCAGCTCGCAACCCATCAGCTCCCCTGCACTAGGCTGGAGGAATCTAGTTAAGCTAGGATTCTACGCAAAGGAAGCTTTCCACGCGACTTTGGGAGATTCTTTATTGCTCTCCGAAACGTCATGACCTAGGCCAAAAAACCGGGACAGCCGAAAATATCACCATCTCGCCCCGTGATCGAACATTCCATTGCGACGATGCTGACGAGGTCCATCTGAACACCCTTCGCGCAGCGCTCAAACTATGTTCACCTTCTGCCCGCTCCAGGGCGCCCTCTCCGACTCGGCCGCCTCACAGTCTCTCCTCGAGCTCGACGGAGGAGTCAAAGTCCTCATCGACCTGGGATGGGACGAGTCGTTTGACGTGGAGAAGCTCAAGGAGATTGAGAAGTATGTAGTCTGGCGGATGCGCTGGTGGCAGAACGCGAGCGATGCTAACGGGGCTTTTGCAGACAAGTCACGACTCTTTCGCTGATCCTCGTAACCCACGCGACGGCTCCGCATCTCGCTGCATATGCCCATTGTTGCAAGAACATTCCTCAGTTTACACGCATCCCTGTATATGCGACGCGACCCGTCATCGACTTGGGCCGCACCCTTATCCAGGACCTGTATTCGTCGACTCCTGCAGCCGCGACCACGATTCCACAGAGCTGGCTCTCCGAGTCAGCATATTCATTCTCACAGACCGTCACAGCCGCGCACAACCTCCTGCTGCAGCCCCCGACCCCCGAGGACATCGCGCGATACTTTTCCCTCATCCAACCGCTCAAATACTCACAACCGCATCAACCCCTGCCGTCTCCCTTCTCGCCGCCCCTCAATGGGTTGACCATCACAGCCTACAACTCCGGACACACACTTGGTGGCACAATATGGCACATCCAACACGGCCTGGAGTCGATCGTGTACGCAGTGGATTGGAACCAAGCCCGTGAGAACGTCTTCGCTGGTGCTGCGTGGCTGGGAGGTGCTGGAGGTGGCGGCGCCGAGGTTATCGAGCAGCTGCGCAAGCCTACTGCTTTGATCTGCAGCAGTCGTGGCGCCGATAGAAATGCCCAGGTCGGAGGTCGTACCAAGCGCGACGAGCAGCTGATTGACACCGTCAAGGCTTGTGTCACACGAGGAGGAACCGTGCTAATCCCGGTGGACTCGAGTGCCCGAGTGCTGGAGCTGTCCTACCTCCTGGAGCATGCTTGGAGGACCGATGCTGCCTCCCCGGAGAGTGTGCTCAGGTCGGCGAAGCTGTACCTTGCGGGGCGCAACATGTCCAGCACGATGCGGTACGCGCGAAGTATGCTTGAGTGGATGGACGACAGCATTGTCCAGGAGTTCGAAGCCTTCGCCGAGGACCAGCGAAGGGTCAATGGCTCAGGCGGAAAGAAGGAGGACGGCCCTCTTGACTTCAAGTATCTACGACTACTTGAGCGAAAGGCTCAGATCGAGCGGTTGTTGAGCCGCAATACCGAAAACGCTGCAACGGAGGGTCGTGTTATCCTAGCGAGTGATACCAGCATCGAATGGGGATTTTCAAAGGATTTGATCAAGGGATTGGCAAGGGACTCAAGGAACCTGGTTATTCTGACAGACAGACCTGGCCTGGCAAAGGACGACAAGCCCTCGATCGCAAGGACACTATGGGACTGGTGGAAGGAAAAGAAGGACGGTGTCACAGTGGAGCAGAACGCTAGTGGAGATAACATCGAGCTCGTGTATGCTGGCGGCCGAGAGTTGGAAATCACCGAGGCTCAGCGCCAGGCTCTCGAGGGCGAGGAGTTGTCGGTATACCAGCAGTGGTTGGCCACACAAAGACAGCTCCAAGCGACGCAGCAGAGTGGTGGAGCGTCCGCTCTGGAAGCGTCAGCCGACGTTGTCGACGACGCCTCGTCCGAGTCCTCGTCTGATTCAGAAGACGACGACGGCGAGCAGCAAGGAAAGGCGTTGAATGTGTCTACCACCCTTGGACAAGTAGGGCGCAAGAATGTTGTGCTGAAGGACGAAGATCTGGGCATCAACGTGCTCATCAAGAAGAAGGGCGTGTACGACTTTGACTCGCGAGGGAAGAAGGGTAGAGAGAGGGCGTTCCCCATTGCGATCCGGAGGAAGCGCAACGACGACTTTGGAGAGCTGATCCGGCCTGAGGACTATCTCCGAGCGGAGGAGAAGGAGGAGGACAACGCAGACGGAGCCAACTTGGCGGCGACCGACGACAAGCTGGGCAAGAAGCGCAAGTGGGACGATGTGGCCAAGAACGGTCCCGGCGCCAAGCGGAATCAAACGACGCGGGCTGGATCTGTGGACGACGCTGATGGCGGTGTTGCGGGCGACGGCTTCGTGCCGGATGAGCTCGACGCGGTCGAAGATACTGAGCTTGAGGAGCCGACAGGTCCATGCAAGCTCGTGTACCAGACGGAGACGATCACGGCCAACCTGCGCATCGCCTTTGTCGACTTTAGCGGCCTGCACGACAAACGAAGTCTCAACATGCTCATCCCGCTGATCCAGCCTCGCAAGCTCATCCTCGTAGGCGGCAGCCGGGAGGAGACGCTGCAGCTGGCGGACGACTGCCGCAAGACGCTTGGCACGAACGGCGACCGTGCCGTGGACGTGTATACCCCCGAGGTCGGCGTGTCGGTGGATGCTAGTGTCGACACCAACGCCTGGGTTGTCAAGCTGGCCGATCCTCTCGTCAAGAAGATCAAGTGGCAGAACGTCCGCGGGCTCGGCATCGTCACAATCACGGGCCAGCTCCTTGCCACGCGCCTCTCCGACGAAGCCAACGAAGACGCCGCCAACAAGCGACAGAAGACGGAGCCCGCCACTTCCACGGCCATCACCACCATCAACGGCACGCCCTTCGCGATGCCTACGCTCGACGTTCTCCCCGCCAACCTGGTCTCGGCCGTGCGCTCGGCCGCCCAGCCCCTACACGTCGGCGACCTCCGACTCGCGGACCTCCGGCGCGCCATGCAGGCCGCGGGCCACGGCGCCGAGTTCCGCGGCGAGGGCACGCTCGTCGTGGACGGGACCGTCGCCGTGCGCAAGACGGCCGCCGGCCGCGTTGAGGTGGAGAGCGTGGGCCTGCCGACCACCGGCCGCCGGACCACCTTCTACGAAGTCCGCAGGGTGATATACGATAACTTGGCCGTTGTGGCGGGTGCTTAGACGGGAAAAGACCGGGTTTGCGACTTTTTGTTTCTTTTTGGGCATGGCAGGGCTGCCACTGGGATGGGGACGGCGCATTTGTACGCTATATGTATGTATCTCTGGGCTTTTTTTGGAACAGACAACAGAAGCGAAGACAGAAAAACGGGAGCTCATGGATGGAGACGGCCATGCAGATGGAGATGGCGAGGGAGTGCAGATCTGGAAAGGTATCCGTTAAGATAGAGGACGACACGGGGCGTCGGTAGACACAAGAGTAGTTGGGTCTGAAGTATGAGCTCTGGTGTGTTTGCAGCTACACATATCGGGCGTGGAGGTTTCGTTTGAATGGAAGTTGATTAGCGTTGAGAATGTCAACTTTATTATAAAATAATAGCAACAGCCCCTTTTCGACAAGTGACGACAGGCTGTTTTTGATGCTGGTAGTACAAAGGGTTCTACTGTTGAAACGCTTTGTCATCAAGCTACTGATGCTGCTGCAAGGACAGCCAAAACCGGTCTCTTCACAGCGTAATAAAACATGTATCTGTCGCAAGGCCTGCCTTTCCCGACCCCTCTAAATCCCCCGATGATGTGACAACCCAAGAGTGTGTGTACTCGGGTGGGTAGGTAAAGATGAGCCAGCACAAGACAAGTCAAGACACAGCGCCCCAACGCCCCGGCAATGCACGCTATTCCAACGTGTGGGAAGTCCCTATAGTTGTATCCTTTCCGTGACAATAAAAACCAAACGGCAGAGACGGATTTCACCTCGAGGGCTCCATCTGAGCCATCTCGTACTCGCCAGCACCGTCCCTGCCTCTGCCCCGGCCGCGGCCCCTTGAGAAGCCCATCTCCTCGTCGCCGCCGTCGTTCTGCTCGCCGGGATGCGGGCTCTCGCCACCGCCGTTGCCTTCACGGGCCGAGTTCGGTGCGCCACCGAGGATGCGGCGGCCGCCGAAGAAGACGGGCTGTAGCTCGCGGTAGCGGCAGCCCCAGACGCCCAGGCCGACGGCGAGGGCGGACGAGGCCGTCATAGTGGCCCACCACATAGCGTGGCGGGGGATGCGGCCGGTGTAGAGTGTTGTGATGACGAGGTGGAGGAAGTGGATGGTGAGGCCGAAGTCGGGGACGAACTTGCTGCGCGAGATGAGGACGACGATGGCGACGGCCCTGGAGAGAGGTTAGTTAGCGACTCTGGAACCGAACCACACTCGGGCTCGTTGAATCCAGACGGTAGAAACTCACATGCACAACCCCCCATCCAGCAACCACACAAAAGCCATCAGCCACCCATGCGTCGTGTCGCCACGCACCGCCTCCCACCCAAAGATCAGCTGGAAGCTGAAGCCGGAGCCAGACACCAGCGCCGTAAACAACGTGAGGATCAAGGCAGCGGCGTAGTACAGCGCCTGCAGCGCCGCGATCTGCCCAGCGATTCTGAGCGGCGGCAGCTCCGTGAGGGCGCCGGCGCGCGGGGGTCTTCGGCGACGCGCCATTGGAGTTTGCGATTGTGAGGGGAGCGCGGCGCAGATTCGATTTGGCTGGAAAGAGAGAGAGAGAGGGAGGTGTGTTATCGCCCGGGCATGTCTCTCCTGCGGTGCTGTTCGTTTGCGTGCTTCTCGACGGGGCGTTGGAGATGCGGCGGGAAGGCTCGTCGGCTTCGGTGCTCTTTATCGGGTGTTTTGGGCCGGGCCACGAAGCGGGGTCTGTGACGAAGAAAGGAAACAAAAGAAAGAAGAAAAAAAAACAAGTCGTATATGTGGTGAGGGAATGACGCGCAAGGAACGAAACCTGGGCAGGTTGGAAGACGAAGATGGAGGCGGATGACGAGAGAGGATGAAGGACGAAGGACGAAGCTTGCCAGGCACCCGGCGCAGGGATGGAGGACACCTTGAAAGTCCACCAGCCACGTTTCCCCATAACGTTACTGCGTGTGGCTTACAGCTTGTAACCCACCCTCCTGTGGCGCTCGCTCACCGCCCAATTCATTCTGCCGCCCTCTGCTTCTTTTCCCGACAACCGCATCATAGGGAGTCTACTAGTTCCAGCTGCCCTCACAGAGCCGCAGCATCCGCCCCTCCACAGAGAAGAAGAAGCTCGACCAGGGGACTTCGTTTCCTCTCAATCCCTCTTCCCGAGACCGCAATTGTCACAGCCATGTGGCCCTTCTCCTCCGACACCCGCGCCGACGCCATCCGCGCCGGCACCGCCATCCCCAACCGCCGGGAGCGCACCGTCTGCTGGGCCGCCCGCGACGCCTACTTCGCCTGCCTGGACGCCCACGCCATCGTCGACGCCAACAAGGACGCCGCCGCCGCCCGCAGGGCCTGCCCCGAGCCCTCGGCCGACTTCGAGCGCGACTGCGCCGCCGCCTGGGTCAAGTACTTCAAGCAGTGGCGCGTCGCCGACATCGCCAAGCGCAAGCGCCTCGACGAGCTGCGCGCCCAGGGCGCCCAGGAGATGACCGTCAACACCTCCTTCGCCCCCGAGGGCGGCGCCGCAGAGAAGGGCAAGAGCAAGGACGACATCCAGGACTTGCTGGAGAGGAAGAAGTTGAGATGAATGAGCTTGACTGAAAATGCGACGACGAAGACGAACCATGAACCTGGGAATGGGAAAGGCCATCGACTATTGCTGTCGCAATGCCCTCATAAAAAAGACGGGATGGGAAGAACCTTGTTACAATCTTGAACAAGTGTATTTTATATCCATGTGTACGAATACACCACACAACACCATTATTAGCTTACGCAACAACGCCTCATGTACTTATACGACTGCATGTCGAGATTCACATCCACATGCCCGGAGCTGATGAGATAAATGACAACTCTGTATCCTACCGCATCTATTCCCTAACTATCCACCCCTCCTAAACCCTACTAAGCGTGACCCGAAAAGAGAAGAGACGAGAGCTAAGAACGAGTCAAAGAGAACGACCTAATAAAGTCCACCCTTGAAGACAAGTGCAAAGCAAGTGAAAAAAAAAAAGAAGCAGAGTAAAAAGAAAAAAAAAACTAAAACTGTAAGCATGCTCGATGCAGCGGTGGTATCATCCATGTCTTCTTTTTTAACCAAAACATCCATTATCTGCACAGTCTCTACCGTCCTCCTCTCACCATGTACGATCGCTCTTTTACTCTCCTTCTCTCCCTCCCTAATAGACATAAGAAAAAAAAAATGAGGCTGTTGTCATAGACGTAGTATGTCAAAAATAAGTGGAAGGAGAATAACCGACGTCGGAAACGGAGAGGATCCACCCAAGAAAATAAAGAGGTTCCACCGTATGTCTCGCCTTTCTAATGCATTGTTTTTGGTCGCTGATGATTCCATATCTGTCGTGCAGCTTTTTGCGCTTGCTCGTTCTCCTTGTTAATCATGAATGGTCCCTTGACTTCTTCCTTGGTAGGCAACAACAGTGAGCAATTGCCGCAACCTACGCAACCATTCGAATTCCGTTATCGCCCGTTTGTCCCTTCCCAGGGAGCGGAGGTAGCTCCTTATTCAAGCTCTCGCGGCTCATTCTGGAACGTAGCATTGGACCGTGGTCTATGATCCCGTTGCTGTTGCTGGTGCCGGCGTATCCGCTGTCTGAACTCTCGGGCTTGAGGTGCTCTGGTTTGAGTGGTGTCGGCGGTGGCGCACGCGTTGGTGCACGCGTTGGTGGCAACGACTTGTTTAGATCCTTGGGCGGCGTCTCGGGCCTCGTCTCGCCAGCTTCTTCCACGACGGGGAGGATGGACTCGCGCTGCATCGAGTCACGGGTATCCCTAGGAGCAGTCGTCAAGGTCCGATCGGGGATGTGCTTCTCCGACAGTGGCTCCGACTCTGCCTCCCTCATTGCCCTATCGATGGTATCCTGGGCCTCCGGTGACTGCACTCTACCTGGAGGTACCGGCGGTAGGTGGGTCGGCATGGGCGGGATAGGTTGTGACGACCTGCGCCGAGAGTTCCAGCTGGATACGCGCTGGTTCGAGCCCTGGGCTTCAACCATCTCCTGATCCCTTCGTTGGGCTTCTCGGTGTGCCTCCTCACTCGACATGGTAACGCCCTCGATGAAGTGGTAGAAGCGGTCTCCGTACTGCTCTGGGGGCAGAGCAGAGATCTGTGTCTTCTCGCTTGACAAGCCCTTCCAGAAGTTCTCAATCTTCTTGATGATTCCGTACTGCACAACAGTTAGCTTTGGTTTCGTTTAAGGGATTTAAACACGAAAACGTACGTGAGTCAGACAGTCGATGACACCGAGGTAGTAGATCTCATCCGCGGGGTTGTTGTCTTCGTGGGTCGCTCGGAAACCACCATCGTCCTGGTTGAAGACAAATCCGGGCCGGTTGTGGCCCTCTTCCAGCTCGTCCGGCATCTTGTTCATTGACTGACCGATGGGTACCGGCCGCTCCTGTCGGATCATCTGTCTGAGCTCTCTAGCCTTCCTGATATTCTCCAGCTTCGAAGGCGTTCGGAGCAGGACAGACTGAGGGTCATCGTCGGGTGCCTTTTCACCTCCCGGGTTAAACACTTGGAGCGTCTTGTCGCGAAGGTTCTCTTCGTTGCCTCGCGAGACGTCATGGATGCCAACCAAAAGGGAGTAGTCCATGATGTGGAGTTTCTTGAGGAGAACCACATCTCGCTGGAGTTGATCGAGGAAGAGCTGCTTCTTCTGGATACCAAGCTCCAGGTTCCGTTGCCGCCGCAGCCAGTTCAGATCCTTCAGCGTGGCCCGGGGGTTCTTCTCAAGATCCTTCTCCCTGTAGTCTCGACCAATGGTTGAGCCCTTGAGATCGAATGTGGTGTGAATATCGCGATGCGGTGGGAAGAGGTTGTTCATGACCACAAAATGGATCTTCTTGCCATATGGCATCTTGACGCGGTGTAGACCGTAGAACTGCGACAGAAGCGTGTTGGGGTTATCCTTGACGTGTGAGTAGTAGTCCTTGAGGATCTTGCGGAGGAATTTGTGCTCGGCGTGGTGGATCGTCTTAATGATGTACTTGTAATCTCTGGAGAAGTAAAAGAAGCTGCCGCTCTTGCCGGGCGAGCCCAGCTCTGAGAGAATATACTTGCCCGTCAGGGACATAAGGTAATCAGCGGGATCAAGACGGAAGAGGGTCCGTAGACGACGGAAAACCCAAGGGGCATAATCCTTGAACTTGAAGTCGTATTTGGCCGAGGGCACCATTTCGTTACCGGCGCTATCGAGGTCAGTACCGCATCACCGAAATAAACGTTCGCCAAACTTACATATCAAACGTCGACTTCTGCTTAGTCTCAAAGTCGGCATCAGTCAATTCCCGGTCGAGCTTGGCGTTGGTCCTGGATACCGACACGCGGATACCCGTCAACATGTTGTAGGCCGTGACCCAGTTGGCGTGGCTCTCATCAACCATGGTGCCCACCAGGACTTGGTTGCCGTCTTCCTCTTCCTTGCGCTTGCGCTTGCTTGCCCTCTTCTGTCGATACGCCTCCGCCCAGCGGATGGCATCCTCATCCGGTACGATCTCATCACGGGGCCCATCCGACTGCATCGACCGGGTAGGTCTCCTGCCCAGACTCAGAGACTGCCGGCGAACTGTCGGGACGGAAGTAGGCGAGAAGCGGCCACTGGCCTGGGCCGTATCCATGCCATCCTTGGATGGCCTAGCAGGAGCTGCTCTCGGCACTTCCAAGGTGTGTCTTTGCTTTAGTGGTGGTGGAACGGGCGACTGCAGGTGTCCTGAAGACGAGGCAGCTGTGTTGCCGGTGTACGTAGGCGGGGAAGACAATCGGTGACCAGATGGATGTGTATTTGAGAAAGACTGTGTGGGGTCTGGCGCAGTAGATGAACTCAGCATGGCGCCATCAAAGCTCCTGCTGGGGGCTTTGTCTGCAGCGTCCTCGGATGATTGAGGATCCATTGGAAGTGGTTTCGTGGAAATATCGTAGTTCTGGGACTGGGTGGAATTCATGGCCGGATAAGTGCCATTGGCATCGGTCGGGAGACGAGGAAGACTGCGGTCGACGTGGGTGATGCCGTTGGGGAGCGGCTTTTGTCGATAGGCGTAGTCATCCTGGCGGGATGGCGCTGTGATGGGAACGGAGACGGACTTGCCGTTAGAGAGGGAGCTCATGCTCGTGGGCCGCGTGCCGTTGCCATTCATAGGCGTCGGGGTGGATTCGGAGACGTCCGAGGCGTGGGTGGAAGAGATGGAGCTCTCGTCGAAGCTCTCATTGATGGTGTCGGAGCGAGTGTGATGGATGGAGCCCGAGTTCACCCTCTCCTTGGCAGTTGCGAGGCCGAACTGGTTGTTGGGGTCGAGGTCGAGGATGTCCGGGTTGGAGAAGATGGCAGAGTTGTCTTCTTCGGCGAGGAACGAGGGCATCTCGAGGAGAGGGAGGAGGGAACTCGCTGGATGCCGGGACCAGCGAGTGGTGAGGCGAGTAGATGCTACTGGGTGAAGCGATGCTTTGGGGGGGGGGGGGGTCGATGGTCGAGTCGTCTTCGGCGGGAGGGTGAGGAGGGACAGGACGGTCTCTTCTCTTGTCTCTGGTGGTTGGTTTCGGCTGCCTCTCAGATCCCTCTGCCGTGCAAGAATGAGCAAAGCGAGAGGGAAATTGGGCGAGGGCCTTTGCTCGGTTGGCGCACCAGGGATTCTCAGCGGGTCAACCAATGGGGCGTAGCTGGCAGGACGGCACGGTTCGCGTTGGAGGCCGGGGACGAGGAAGACACGCTGAAGACGAAGAGAAGCAGGAGAGGCGCGATGTGGTGGGAGAGAGCGGGGGGGGGGGGGCGACGGCGAGGAACAAGTGGTGGTGGTGGTGATTGATGAAGATGATGCTTGGTTGAATGGTGTACGAAAGCAGTAGAGTGAGGTGAGGTGAGGGAGGTGAGGCTGGGAGAAACCCGGGAAAAGTGACGGGGACAACCTACGCCTGCGAGCGAGCGCCTGTGCAGCGCAAGAGTAGGTACGTACCTGGAAAAAGAAATGGGAACCACTCTTCGCTGCTGGAAATGAGGCGCTCGGGGGCGTGAGTGGGAGAGCCCATAGGATGTCCACCTAGACGAAAGGACCACCATCAGGGGAGAGAAACCGCCTGTAAGCCGCTGGATCGCTTGTTCTTCCAGCGGCCTTCCAGGGCGACACGGTACCTGGGCTGCCTACAGGGGGGGGGAGGGGCGGCGCGCAGACCGCCCACAGCGGACTACAGGGGACCCGGGCAGCGGAGGTCGGGTTCCCGGGTGTGCATTTTTGCGTGGCAGGGCAGGCAGGCGCCCCTCCTCCCTCGAACAACGCCGAGCAGCGGTCTGGCTTGGCCCAGGCTTGGCCGCGGCCGTGGACTACGCCGCTAAAGAGACCTAAAGGGAGGGCTACCGACCGCTGCGAGTCTGGGTGCATGATACTGACTGCTGGGGGAAACACCTATTCGCAAGGTCGTGGGGGTTGTACTAAAACGCCCTCCAGCATCCCACCACCCAATGGTGTCAAGGCGGGTACGAGCAGCCCCAGTCACGATTTACACGGCTCAAGCAGTTGCGACAGGCGCGTGGTCGCAGACGGGATGCCACTGCATCGATAGTTGCGAGCTGGCTGGCGGCCGGCTGGCTACCGACATCGCGGGAGGCGTCTTGTTCTCAGGTGCACCCGTCGAGTCCAGGTCCAAGTCCAAGTCCAAGCAAAGCAGGAAGGAGATGAATGGCGATGGCTGCGAATACGGGCGCTGATGCTAATGAAGATGGATCGGTTGGATCCACCGGGGGTCTCTCTGCCTCCGTCTCATCCACGGCCAACCATCATCCATCGTTCCAGCACAGCGAACGGAGAACGGGATTCCGCTCCAACATGTCTGTCAGCATCTCAACGCCAAAGCAACACAGGCCAACTTTTACGAACTGTCCGTATTACTTAACTTACATGATTACACACACATTGCCGCACTATCCAACATCCTCAGCGTCGCCCTCATCCGCTCTGTCAATCCCGCTCCACCCACATGGGCCATTTCACGACACACCCAATCACCACCGAAGCCCCCAGTCTTGTCCAGTTGCTCAGCCACGGGGGACGGACCCGCCAGGGGCGGACTCGGCGGCCGGGCCATCTTTCGCAACCAAGACGACGCGTTCTGGGTGCTTCGACACTGCTTTCCAAACCCCCCCTGGAAGGAGTCTTGTTCCTGCCCGAGAAGCCATCATCCCTGGGGCTTGCATAGTGTGCTTCGTGGACCGGACAGCTACTGATATAGAGTGAGTACTGAAGGTTTTGGGGTCGTTGCTATTATTACGTCTTGCGTACCATCCATCCATCGGGATACATCCATACCCGCCCATCCGTTCATCCCACACGAAAGAGAGCGTGGAAGTTGGGAAACCAGAAATCTTCAGATCGTCTGCTTGCCCCCCCCTGTTTGCCCTGCTTTTCCCTGTCCAGCTGGAGTGACGACGATGTGCATGGTTGAACTGGTGATCTGAAAACTGTATTTACCGCCCATCCAGACAGACGTCCATCCATCCCAGACATTCAACTGCACTCGTAAAGAGTCCATTCATTAACAACTCCATATAGCTACATAGCAGCACATGATACATCGGACCCTCAGACTTCCCTTGTCGTCTGTCGTCTATCGCCTGTCATCACATCTCTCTCATCTCCCATCTCCCATCCAACGTGGAAATCCCACTCCGGCCCCGGGCCCCCGTGACAGGACATGGCGTGGCATGTCCTTGTCCAAGCATCAACACCGCACCCATGGAACAACCCTTGCCTTTACGCTGCCGTCTTCTGTGCCTGCATTTGCACATGCAGCGTACTTAGGTCCCGTCGCTACGAGTGCCAACGCTCTCCTCCCCTCCGCCACTGTTCGTCTAGACTACATCATACAGTGAACAATAGCCTGCACACAGATTATCCCATCTCATCCCCGCAAAAGCATCGGCCCTCTTCTTTCTTTTCCTTCCAAATTCCCCGTCTTCCACGGGAGTACGGTAACGCCATGCGTGGCTACTCCACCCCCTTTACCCTTTACTTGCTGCCATTTCCGATCCGCCCGTCACGGCACGGATGGCTCGGCGTCCGCAAGGAATGCGCGTACGGACTCGCCCAGCCTTGGCCCGGCCCATCTGTTCCGATATGGACTCTCGGTTTTGCTCTCCCAGCACTCACTTCCCACAAAGCCACCCACTGACCCATTTACTATCCAGCATGGGATCATTGGGCCTTGACTGTATTGAAGCTCCGCGGCCCCCCTCGACACAATCGACACTCGCTATGTGATTAATTAACATGCCATCTATACCCACAGGCATCGCATCCACTGCATTGCGCGCGCCCAGCACAGCCTCCACGCCCAGCTTGGGCCCTTGATCATCCCCCTGCAGCCCCCCATTGAGTCATGACTATCAAATTGTACCCACCGCATCCTGAACGTCATCCACGTGGAGGAATTCAACGACAGTCTCAGGGCCTTCAAGGCGGTACCGAAGATCAACGAGCCTTGGTCGCTGATCTAGTTGCAAACTGATTACAACTTACGTACTGTTACTCTATCAAGGTTTGTTGATGTAGAACGAATGCTCCGAGGAAATAACACCTGCTATACCATCTCGCTCTCACCATGTTTGTTCCATGTTTGGAGTTGCAACATTTTCCTCCACCTGAAATAGACATGTTGTGAGACTGTCTCAGCGGCCACAAACCTGAAGATGCAAGCCCCCCTCAGACAAGGAGAGTCATGTCGTGGCCGCAGACGCTGTCATCCAAAGGCATCACAACGTCAGCACGGTAGAGATACCCGCATCATCACGTCACCATCACCAAACATCGAACAGCCTGAGAGAAAATAGGTTTCCCCATTGCTTTTGCTCAGACAAAAACTATATATCTCACCAGCTCCAGCAAATACCCTCCTGCAAACACGGCAATACTGCCTCCTCCATAAGGGTCTACGCCGAGCCAGTTCGTAAGGTTTCTAGTTTCAATCCAGCGTTCTCTCCCCCAAAGGGATTTTTTTCCAGTGTTTTTCTTGTTTCCTCTTTTCTCCTCTGTTTGCTACCCACCCTTCGTAAATCTGTTTTGGCGTCGCTTTCAACTACCCTCGCAAGGTACGCTGGTCGAGATGAGCTGACGTTGAGTCCTGCAGCAAAGCCAAAGAGATCCAGGTGGTGTAGTGAACGCCAATAGTAAGTGGCGTGGCCAAAGAAAGGCCTCCCAATCCCCCAGTACGTCTAGTAGAATCCACGTCCCATCTCATGAGATCCGTTCGTCTAAACGTAGCTTATCGTCAAGGTATGTATATCCCCATGCGTTCTCCTCAAGGAACCATCAGACCTTGCAATCATCTAGAGACAATGCAAGCTCAAAAACGCAAGCCGAGGGCAACGCCGTCCTGCGAGAAAGGCCAGGGACGCCTCAGTTCCCATCCGCCCTCCAACGCCCCCTTCCAACACCACACATGGCTATGCTCAGCCCGAAGCGGGTATGTCTGCCGTGTTCGACGCCCAAGGACTCCCTCCCTTGGAATTTCCATTCCCACTTTCTTTCGTCAATCCGTAGATATCGTGTGAACCAGGTAGAAACAAAAAATCAGAGCCGACGGATGTGAGTGTAGACCGACCAATGTTTGCGCAATTGCAATGAGAAGAGCCATCGAGGCTGCGGTCCGACTTGTGGTAATACCATTCAAGTCTGTCGTGGCATGTGTGTTGAGATCCTCTGCTAGGACCTCGGGAGTGTGGTGTGTCGTCGTCGTGGTCCATCAGCAATGAATTCCGGTTCGCCGTTCCGTCCATTCGCGTAGAATGTGCGAATAATGTACAATCCAACAGAGAAAAAAACAACCCGGTACAAAAATCATGTCGAAAATCAACCTCCTTCCCCTCTCGCCACCAAACGCCATGCATGAGTGTTAGTTATTAGGTTTGGGGGTCGCGGGGCGGCCCGCGACCTCGACCGGTTGAGCCTTGGCCACGGCCGCGGTATCCTCCACGCCCCCGACTACCACGGCCTCGTCCCCCGGAGAAGTTCGGGTTGCCGTTGTGTTGCCCATTCTGGCTCTGCCAGTTGCCCTGGGACATTTGGGGCTGGGCGCTCTGCTGAGAGTAGAGCCCCTGAGGCTGCTGCGGGACCTGCCCGGCAGGCAGGTTGGTTGTTTGGAGGTTCGAAATGGGTCGGGGAATAGACTCGGGGTTTTCGTAAACGTAGAGGCTCTTGTCGATGCTGGCTGGGATGGGTTGAATCTCAGTGCCCAAGTCCCGCTCAATGTTGTAAAGGTTGAAGCGATCATCCCAGTTGATGAGGTTGATGGCTAGACCAAGATGACCATACCGACCAGATCGACCAATACGATGCAGATAGGTTTCGGCATTCTTGGGGAAATCAAAGTTGATGACAACGTTTACCGCTTGGATATCAATACCACGGGTGAGGAGATCGGAACAGACAAGATTGCGGCATACGCCGTTGCGGAAGTCGTGGAAGACACGGTTTCGAGCCTGCTGCTGCATCTTGGCGTGACTGTAGAAGCAAGAGTAGCCGAGCTCGGTGATCTTTTTAGCAAGTAGCTCGACTCTGTTGGTCGAATTGCAGAAAATGATGGACTGGTTAATTTGGAGTTTGGAGAAGAGGGTGTTTAAGCAGTGGACCTTCTGCTTCTCTTCAACAAAGGCGTAGTATTGAGTGATTCCCCTGAGGGTGAGCTCGTCCATAAGGTTGATCTCGTAAGGGCTGACCATGTTTTTGTCGGAAAAGTCCTTGACGGACAGAGGGAAGGTGGCGGAGAAGAGCATAACCTGGCGGTCTTTGGGGTGGAACTGTAGAAGCTGTTCAATGACGGGGGTGAACTCAATGGAGAGGAGCTTGTCAGCCTCGTCCATGATGAACATGGGACACTCGCTGAGGTCGGCAACGTTCTTTCCAGCCAAGTCGAGAATTCTACCCGGAGTACCGACCACAATATGGACGGGATCCTGCAGACGGATAATGTCGTCTCGCAGGCCAGTGCCACCAGTGGTGACCATAACATTGATGCCGAGGTGCTTGCCGAGGGTCTTGCAGACTTGCGAGGTCTGCATGGCAAGCTCACGTGTGGGGACGAGAATGAGACATTGGATCTTGGAGACCTTAGGGTTGATGCGTTCCAAGGTAGGGATGACGAAGGCAGCTGTCTTGCCGGTGCCGTTCTTCGCTCGTGCGAGGATGTCTCGGCCGGTCAATGCGACGGGGATGGCCTCTTCTTGAATCGGTGAAGGCTTCTCGAAACCGGCTTCGAAAATGCCCATGAGCAGATCTCGCTTCAGGGCGAAGTCCTCAAACTCCAGGCCCTTTGTGTTTGTGACATCCTAGAACAAAGACAAACGGTGAGCAAGGCGCGACGCGGGACACGCGAGGACACGCAAAGAGACGAACCTCTGTTTGTTGTCGGTTGTCCTTGGCAGGGAGGTTGAGAGTCTTCTTCCAGTCGTCGCCTGAGGCGGGGGCGCCGTCACTGCTGGGGTTAGTCCTAGCTCTCACATAGGCCGCGAGGACGGCGCAGCGGACCTGAGTTGGGTGGATTTCAGCTTGTCTGCCAGCTGATCCGCCATTGTAAGTTGTGGAAATCCGTCCGCAGACCGGGGCGGCGAAGGTCGTGAGGAGGGGGAGAGCGAGCAAAACTGCGCAGATAAAAGAGCCTCTCGAAGGGCGGGTGGCGGGCTCGGGTGGGCAGCTGGAAAGTGAGGAGCTGCGAGGGATTCGTGGGGTAGAGCAGGGAGGTGAACGGCGGCCGGGAGCTGAAGCGGCTGTTGCTGTGAGGGACGGGGTTGGATGGTTTCGGAGAGGCGCGGTGCCTTTGCGGTCGCGTAGGAAGGTTTGTGAGGTCGTGGTTTGCGGTGTTGGGTTGTCGAGCGGAGGGAGGAGGGAGGAGTTAGAGCAGGCTCTAGTTTGCAGTTTGGAGGTGACGATGTGCGCCTTGTTGCGGAAGGCCCTGCATTTGAGAGGTCACGTGGTCCGCGGGGCTGCCCGTTTTTTTTTTTTATAACCCAAACCTGGAACCTCAGCTGAGATGGAGACGACTAGACGGACGAGTGCCTTCATAACTTGGAAAGCTGGGGGTTTCCAGGCCTGCACTTTGGCCGCTTTGGGGTACGCGCTTCCTCGCGGGGGATTCGCAGGCCTGGTGGGAATTGCCGCCAATCGATGGGAGGTTCCTTGGAGCTGATCCCGGAAAGGTACTTTGCCGCGGATGAAGCCTCCTCCGCCATCATCCCTGCAGTGGCTTCTTCCATCTCCACAGAAGGCCGTAGACTCGTCTAAGAGATCAAAGGAACCCGAGGACAGCGGAATACATTGTTCCAAGGCAAGTCACAGAGTCTCGACACGTGAACAATAAATATGAATTCCCCGTTATCTTTCGCCTCTAAGACCTCAACGGCGGCGACGCCAAAAGGCAAAACTCCAGAATCATCGTCCTCCTAGCTAGATGCTTGTAATACTGTATAATACTCATACACGACCTCTCTCTCCTCCGCTCCCGCCTCTTCTCTACAGCTTCATGCCTAGCGCCTTGGCCACCTTCATGCTCTGCCGCATGCTGAGGTCCAGCATAATCTCCTCGCTGCCGCCGGGGATGGCGTACGCACGCACATCGCGGTACAGCCTCTCGACCTTGCCGCCCTGGCCACCGCGAGAGTAGCTCAGGCCGCCGAAGATTTGACTGGCCTCGCGGGCGCAGAACTCGAACGTCACGGTCGACTGGGCCTTCAGACTGGCGATAGGCCCGCCCAGGCGCAACATGGCTTCAGTCTCACCCATCTTCTCACACTGGAAGATGAGGCTCTCGAGCCAGCTGTACGACGCCTCGATCTGGCGCGCCATGTGCGCGAGCTTCAGGCGGATCACGGGGTGGTCCATGAGTTTCTTGCCAAAGGTGCGGCGCTTGTTGGCGTACTTGACCGACTCCTCGAAGCATACTCGTGAGAATCGGAGGCACTGGATGATGATGCCCATGCGCTCATGGTTGAAGTTAGTCATGATGACTGGGAAGGAATATGTCAGTCTCGGAGCCTCTGCCATGTGTGTTTTGAATGCATGTTGTCTTACCTCGGAAACCCTGGTTCTGCTTGCCGAGAAGATTCTCGACGGGGACCTTGACATCCTCAAAGGTGATGTAGGTCGTTCCGCTGGACCACACGCCCTGGCAATCCATGCGACGGGTGCTCACGCCCTCACTCCTTTCGATGAGCAGCAGGCTCACGCCGTTCATTCCGGGACCGCCGGTGCGCACAGCAGTGGTAAAGTAGTCACTCCAGATACCGTTGGTGATCCACTTCTTCTCGCCGTTGACAATGAAGTGCTTGCCATCCTCGCTCAACTTAGCCTCGCATGTCAGGTTGGCGACATCGCTGCCGGCGTCAGGCTCAGTAATAGCCAGGCAAATGCGCTTGTCACCGCTCAGGATGCCCGGCAGAATGCGGTCCTTGAGGGCACTGGTGCCAAACTTGATAAGAGGCGGGCAACCGATGCCGAAACCGCCGATGACGTTCCAGACGAAGCCGCCTGAGCCGGTGCGCGACAGCTCGTCCGTCACCAGCAGCTCGTGGAAGAGATCCCACTTGTCGGCGGGCACTGACTTGACGCCGTTGGTGACGTACTGGGTTGGGTAGTCGACGCCGAGCAGGCCGGCCAGGTAACCACGGCGGCCCATCTCTTTGTAGATCTCATCGGGCACGCTCTTGGCCTCGTCCCACTCGGTGACATAGGGCTCAATGTCGGTCTCTATCCACTCACGGATCTCAGCGCGAAGAGCGGCATGGGTCTCGTTGACATAGGGAGAGTGATACTGCAAGGCGGCAAACACATCAGTACTTGATATCTGGCACAGGAGGGCACAAATTGGACGAGGCGCAACTGGACTCACGTTCTGGTACCAGCTGGGATCGGCAAAGGGAATCTGATCACCAAACGCCTCGAGGGGCTCCGACTCCTCGCTGCTGGCGGCCTCCTTCTCGGCGACGGCGACCACCTTGGACGAAGGCTCCTTGGCGACAGGCGCGGGCTTGGGCTCGGGCTTGGGCTCGGGCTTGGGCTTGCTGTCGAGCGAGCCGACCTGAAGCTTTGCTTGGTACTTCTTCAGGATGCCTTCGTTGTGATACTTCCAGAATTGCTTGGAGGCGTCCTTTCCGGCGACACGCTGCAGAATCTTCTTGCCGCCTAGTGATGAGTCGCAATCGTTAGCAACCGGTTCTGTAACTTGACTTGGGGTCGACTCACCAGGATGGTCATCTTGGAACTTGGTCACGTCGTACACATCGCCGTCGACGATGATGAACAAGTCGCCGGGCTTGTTATGCGACGCAACGTCGCTAGACGTAAAGACTTTGGCCATGACGCTGAGTGGGGGGATGGGAAAGACGAGGATAGTTACAATAGGTCGGGATTCAGGGTCAAGGTCGTTTTAGGTGATGAACAATTCCAAAAACTTCCAAGATGGCGAGAAGAGGCGAGGTTTTGATGTCCCCTCAAGGGTCCTTGCGCGTCGGTCGGGTCCCTTAAATTCCATCCCGAGTCCCGTTCGGCAACAGCCAGCAATCACATGTTGGTACCCCGGTTCCCCCATCCCATGTGCCTCGAGGCGTCTCTCAAAGTCCGGCCCTCCCCCCCCCACCAAAAAGCTCGCCCAGCAAGTCGCTCAGGATGGTCATCCTACAAGGGGCAATTATTACTGCTCCGTCCATCTTGGTTGTGTGGGGAGCAGCAATCCCCAGGTCCGGGGTGTTTCTGTGCATCTCGATGCGGTCATCCCACAGGTCATGTGCGTGCAGCTGACCCAGGGCGAGACCGGATGTTGTCCCTCGCTTCTCCCTGTGGCTCGGCCGTAGACATGTGAAAGAACAAGTTTCCTCCCATTGCTACACTAATTGCGACCGTCCAGCTGTACCCTAAAAAGACTCTTGCTCGTGGCTGGCCTTGATGTCATGGCACACTGTCCTGTGCGAAGTTACTTACAGGGCGGAGTACCGCTTAACTGGACTGGTGTGGAGAAGCCGAGGTCCGTTTTCGTCACCGCCCAATCGCGGCCAGAGCATTCCAAACGGCCTTAGCCCCGAGGTCCAATCCCCAGACTCCGACTCGGCACCCCAGATCGTCCCTCTCCGAGATTGAAGATTGAACAAAAGGCACAGAGACACTCATACAATACGCGCGTGGTACTATGTACCAAGTAAAGACACTCATTACCCTCGTCAAGAAGATGGAGGTAGTCATCCATGTTTTGCAACTGCACTGAGGTACCTTGATCTCTTCTGTCTTCCAACAGCCTTGCTGTCATCCCTCTGGATTGCTTCAAGCCTATGACATATGTAGCTGACCTGCTGTATCAACCCTCCATCCCTATAAAGAGAGAGCAATTTCAAAAAATCATCCGGCGAGATACCCGCACTCCCACGCTCCAAAAACTCCGTTCCTGGCCCTAGAGCAGTCCCTCCCTTCCGTTTTAATAGCCGCTCACGTCCGTCACGGACCCGAACAGCCGTCTCCGTATCGTCCATACCACTACGCTGTGCCACGGGGCTTGGACTTGGCTGCCGCCTTGTCTTTCTTCTCCTGCTTGAGCTTTTTTCTCTTCTCCTCGTTCTTCTCCTCCAGCTTTCGCTTGTGTGCCGCCTTCTCAGCGTCCGTCTTGGGGACCGGCTTGAAGAATCCCTCCAACCGAGCCTGCTGCGAGCTTTTAGAGCTCTTTTCCAGACGCGCCCCTCCGCTGCGCACGCGGTCTTCCGAGAAACCCTTCTCTGTGACGAGGAACTGCACCAACCCATCCATGTCTGGCTTCTCCCACTTGAAGTCGCATTCGGGGTCGTCTGCCTTTCGCACATCAGGCTCGAAGAAAAGATCCCGGGCGTCCTTGTAAGGCCAATCCTCGGGAATAACGTACTTCTTTTTCGGGTCCTTCTCCATCGCCTCGACAATCTTCTCGAGCGAGCCGTGGTCCCGAATCATCTTGAGTGCGGTGGTAGGACCGACCTTGGGAATGGGGTCGAGGTAATCGCAACCGAGCAGGATGCACAGATCCACAAACTAGACACAGTTAGATGCTTGGGAATGTTAGAGAGGGTATTGGTTCTGGGCATACCTGTTTTCTCTCCATGCCGAGGCCCTCGAGGACCTTCTCCAGATGGATCTCTTGAATAGGCTCCTTTCGCTGTTCGCTGAAAGTAAGATGTCGCAGCAGGATGGGCGAGTTGAAGCACAGAGTGTCCATGTCCTCACTTGCTGCTGCGTAAACCTTGCCAGCCTGTGCCAGCACCGCGCACTGCGCCTCAGCCTCGGTCGGCGCGATGATATATGGAACACCCATCAGCTTGAGTAGTCGTTGGCACTCAGCATTGTGTTCCCGGGTAACGCGGACGGTCCGGCGCGAAAACTTCTCAATATCCTCAGCCGTACCCGTCTCTTTGGCCTCCTCAAGGCCTTCGCTGGCCTCCTGCTTCCTCTGGAAGCGTTTTGCCAGCTCGCCCGACTTCAGCTTAGGGGGCGCGCCATCGAAGACGTAAAGAGGTTTGATTCCGTTGTCGATCATGCGGAGGGTTCTGTAGAACATGCCCATCAAGTGAGAGGTCGTTTCGCCGCTGTCGTTCATGAGTTGCTGGCCATCGGATCGGACAGCGATGAGGAAACTGTAGATGCTCATCGAGGCATCCTGGGAGAACGGCACGGTCAGCACAAAAGAATGACGAAGACGGCACGAGGTAGAGTGCGACTCACGATGGCGACTTTGCGGCCGAACTGGTTCTTGATCTCGCCCTCCTTGATCGCATCCGGTGCCTCATCCTTGATGATCGAAAAGAGCTGCTTGATACCCATTTTGGTCAATTGTGCCTCTGCGAGGGCTTGATGATGACTGCGATATCAGAAAAGAGAAAGTGTTGAGTCTCAGGAATTGTTGCTGTTGATGGGCTTGGGCTTGGGGAAACGTGAAGCAGAAATTATTGGTAGGAGCTAGGAGTGGGAGGAAGCTGCGAACTTGACGCGTGCGGGAAAGTCATGACGCGCCCTGTCGCGGTCGGAGGTGGCAGGGATCTTAATTGACCCCACATCGTGCCTGCCTGGAGGTTGCGCGACAGCATCTAATTAAGAGCCACGTTAACACACTCGCAGTGTTGCTCTTTTTGCACACTGGCCGACATTAAAATGCCAGTCTAAGGACACAGAAATAGCATTCTTATAAGATGTAGAACACGGGATTACATGAGCATAGATTTTGAGTAAGGACGTCTATCATCTGTTCGTCTACGCCAGCCCGTAGTAGAATTAGAACCTCCTCTAAACTCTCACCACGTCTCTCCTAACTTAACAATTTGGTCATCAACTCAATAAAATGTCTCGACGCCCACACCACCCAGCCCAGTATCCCCGCATCCCCCACCAGCCTGATGAAAACCTTCCTTCGTCAGCTCCATTCGCCCCAGAGGGCTCAGGGGACTCCGGAACGTCTTTGGCCGGCAGATGACAGGACACGGCTGCAAGAGCTGGGAGAGCAAATGGTCAATTCACGAAAGAGGGGAGGAATCTTTTAGAAAGAACTCCAACCTCGTTTGGAAGTGGCGTCGAGTGAATGATTGATATACCGCTCGGAATACAGAGCTGTCAAGGATTGGTCTCGCCTTGCGCTCCACCTTGCCGTGCGGATGGGTTGTAGTTGATCCACGAAGGAAACCAGTGTCATGAAAGAATGAAAGAATCATCAAGGGCGTCACAGAACGAAATGTCGACTTCACTTGATCGCGGACCGGGAAACTCTGCTGTTATATAGAGCCATATATCCTGCGTGGTTGGGTATCGTACACCTCGTCTCCCAGCGTCTCTCGTCTTCTCGTCTGCGGGTCCTGCGTGTCTGTCCGTTCACTGCTAGTCAAACAACAGCCTCCTTCCGTTGCCCTGCATATTGTCCAAAGTTTTGTCAATCTCCATGATGTCGAGCATCTCAACCTCCACGTCTCGGGTTGTGAAGTCCTCACTCAAATCGGCCGCCGCGCTTAGAGTATTCGTAAAATCGAATCCTACCTGTGGCCGAGACGGACGCAGGAAATCGTCCTGCGTCCTAGTCGCATCCAAAGTGTTGTCATCTTGCCCAAATGGTGATGACTTCTGTCGCAGAGTTCCGGGCTTGATAGTACTGAGGTTGAAGGAGATCCGTGTAGACTTGTCCTGCTTCCCATGGACGATGATAGCGTCCGACTTCTCGCCCTTAGAGAAGAGTCGTCGTTTTCGGGTGCTGACTACTCCACCAATCTTCCTGCCCGGTCCATCATCACCGTCCCGCACCATGACGATCCTCGTTTCGCCGAGGATCAGCACATCCGCGGGGAGGCCTCCATCCTGGCTAGCGCTGCTTCCACGTTTCAAGGGGTCCACGGCCAGTCCAACACCACAGCAACGCTCGCCTAGGAGCCCGGTAGACAAATCCAGGAGCTTGATCATCCTGGTCGGCTGGGCACTGCTGAAAATGTCGCTTGCGCCGGCGCCTTTGCGGAGTTGCGACTCCCAAAAGCGTGAAACACCGGGGATGACGCAAACATGGTCTAAGCCGCCCACCCAGAGCACCAGGCTCTCCTCCTGAACGGCATTGCCGCTGGTGGGTAAAGGTGTAACATTGACTCCGCCCCGGATGGCAGCTAGGCGATCAAGGGTGATGGCCGAGCTGAGAGATGCGGTAGCTTGGCGACGAGTGTGAGGAGTCATGGGTGCAAATTCTCCGTTACTGTTCTCCTTGCTCTGGATCGCGACGCTCCGCAAAGAGCTTGTTCCTTCAACAAAGCCGGTCACGCTGAAGGCGGTCAACGCAGCACCTCGGACACCAGACTTGAGCTTGTTCGAGAGAGCAGCACCAGATGACGCGGGACTAACGCCGTCAATATCCCAGATTCCCCAGGTGCCATCAGCCAGTAGCACAAACGCGGCACGGCCATGAGCTATCCAGGCCGCGTCGAGTATAGGTTTTCTCGTCGAGGAAGGTCGAGCAAAGGGCTGGTAAAGAGTGAGAAGCCAAGAGCCTTGTACAGGAAAGGGGCCAGTGGCTTCTGGGTCGGGAGGTAGCGAAGGCAGCGCGAAGTCGTAGATCCGCACGCCTTGTAGCGAAGACACCGTAAGCAACTGCGTCGTATGCGTCGAGTTGAAAGAAATGTTGGTCAGGGGGTTGGGCAGATACTCGGTCTGAAAAGGCTCGACGGCCTTGACCGGCTTGTCCTTGGGGTCCAGTGGAACATCCCATAACCGAAGGGTTCCCGAAGCCTCGCGCGAGTGAGAAGCAACGACAGCTCGTGATTGTGTGCCTGGTCGCTCCGACGCCTTGGGCATGATCAAGTTGATGGCGATGCCTTCGCTATGCTTCACCTGGCCGCCCAGTAAAATGAGCGACTCGCCCCAGGCACCAGATCCAGCCTTGCCAGCAAGGAGGTCGCTCTCAAGATCTGACCTCTCCTTACTCTCCGGTGAAGGAGGAGTCAAGGGCAGGGTAATGACATAGACGTCGTTGGTGACGCATGAGACGGCAAAGACCATATTCTCCGTCAAGATCTTAGCTCCTCCCCAGGCAGCATCTTCTGCAGGTGTCGGGGTCATAGGCATAACCGCGACGTTCAGCACCGCTGTGCCAAGCGCCAGATCTAGTGTCTGCACGATCTCAGGATATGGACCCTCCTCGACCTCATCCTCGAACTGGGGCTTGTCCTCAAACTTGGGTGAAGTCTTGGTCTTGGCAGCAGGCTCCTCGTCATCCGAGTCGATAATCATCACCGCATCCTCAGAGGATCCGTTCTGCTTCTCCTTCGGGGGTGTCACCTTCACTGGCTTGAATCGTTTTCCTCCTCGCCAGACTAGTGTCACGCCGTTCTCATGGCCGTATATTAAGATAGTCGCACCCTGGGGGGACTGGACGGGGTAGGTTTGAACATCGTTTACGCGCCGTGAGATATTGTATCTAAGGCTGTTAGTATTCCCATAGTATTAACAGAAGCCCACGGGTTAGTAACATACGTGAATTGTGTGTTCTGCGCCGTGCGCCGGATTCGGGGAGCTTTGAGGCAGTTCATTGCGAAGGTAGGCGCGGGCAGGCAGCCCCACACAGCGCGGCCTCCAAAGAATTCAGGTTCAATGACGAAACGACTAAATTTGCAATGAAGCTCGGATTTTTGGTCTGGCGGATATGGGGCGTTGAGGGGAGCTCGTCGATATGATGGTCGTTTCTTTGTCGTGGTTTGTTTGCCTGCAACTTTTCAGACGCGACAGCTCCACGCCGAGCTCCCAATGCTTAAATCACGTGACCCACTAAGCAACGCCATCCACGACCGTGTAATTAGTAGTCTACTTTACGAACACATGGTCATACTGGGAGCTCAATTTGAGAGCCCGTGTGAAGATGGTCCTTAATTCCTTTTTCAACGCCTCGGAAACGAAACAGTACGTTGTTTCATGGAAATTCTCCTTCCTTTGAGTAGGCTGGCTCCAGTCATACAGGCGGCTGTGAAACAAACTCCACGGAGGATCCTAGAACCATGGTCATCAATGGGCACTCTTCCATGATGCCAGAACGATTGTATCCAAGAACAATTGAAACATTGATGACGGGGCATATCAAGGACCAGGTAGTTCTTCTGCGAAGGAGAATCATTCGCCCTGAGCAGGAGTTGCGTATCAGACACAGGCAAACGAAACGTCCCTTCTCAAGCCCTTGGTACCATCAATATGCCGACTTGATCAACCAGGCGATGCTCCCCAGTGGTGTGTAAGAATGATGTACTCTGAGCTGCATAAGACACCACTATTCGGGATTACAAACGGGAGAATACTGCTTACGCCAATACATGACTCTGCTTCATCCTGAACCTGTCACTGGGGTACAGAGTGTGTCAGAAGCTTAACGATTACTGCTACGTCTGCATGATGTGGCAATGACAATACTTGAAATAAGCGCATCTCGCTTCACCTGAGTAATCATCCAACAATCGATATATCACTAATGACCCAGGACAGTCAACGGCCCGTGGCAATCGTAATCCTAAAGACGTTGCAAGCAAGATAAAGTCACATGTGCAATCCGGTGTTCAAATTTCAGGTATGGGTGCTCAATTACTATGCGCAATCCCTACATACAGTCGACACCTTGCCACCCTGGGTGACCATGATCCGAAAGAGAAAAAAGAGTCAAGTAAAGAGTAAATAAAGCGACCACAGGATATCCCACGCTTCTTCCCAGCCAGCCCGCCATCATCCGCGTTCAATCAATGGGCTGGCACTCCTCCTGTCCTTGGTAGTGTCTGTGTCGCACTCGCTTGTTTGGCACCCTGCCCCATATTCCAAGAGGGCCTAAATCGCCCCCTACTATAAACCCGGTTTCATGCCGTCCGCCCGGCGAGGGGAATTTTGTACACAGGAGACCTGGGACTCCCAGTCGTTTAAACCAGACGGCCCAGATACACGCAGGTGATGTGTGTTGGTGCCACACGTTGCCTCTGACCGGCTTCCGCGAGAAGGGAGTGGCATGTAAAACCAAGGACAATAAGTCCTAAGTCGTTATGCAGCCTCCACATTCTCCAGTTGCTAGAATCAAGGCGTGATGTGGTTGAAATGTGATAAGGAGTGGACGGCGTAGGGGTAGCCGACGTTTTGTGGAGTGCTGATCAAATCCAGTCGTTATTCCGCAGAGGCAAAAGAAATTTCTAACCCTACGCCCAATAATAAAGAGTTGAACGCCGCCAGGTCGTCGGTAGAGTCGATCGACCAACAGACATGAGCTGTCATCCCTAGAACGCCGTGAATGCCGATAGTTGAAAATGGTGGTTGTTACGAGGCAAAAGACTTGCGGGGAATGCTCATGCATTGGTGACCTGATTTGATTCAGTTAGCAGTGTCTTGATAGGGGAATCAGTTTGTCACATACCCTGAGGATCCGTCGGGAATAGTCTTGGTTATCGGCGATGCTGCCATCGCTGAGCCTTCGGTGGGCCATGACGGGGTCTAGACGAGAGTCGGTCATGGAGATGCTGCCGCTGCTGCCAGGGGGCTTAGAACCGTTGATGAAGGCATTGACAGCAGCATTGCGGCGGTGCTCCTCCTCTATCTCGGCATTCCGGCGGCGGCGGACGAAGAAGACAGCCGCTCCAGCCATGGCAAGAACAGCAAGTACACCAACGACTGAACCTGCAGCGATGGCGGCAGTGTTAGGACCGCCGCCCTTTTTGTCGGAATCACCACCCTCCGTGGTCGTCTCCGCAGGCGAATCAACAGTGGTGGTGGTGGCGGCGGCAGCTTCAGTAGATTCAGTGGATTTAGAGGCCTTCGTTGTCGATTCTGCGGCAGACGTGGACGTCTCTACTGGCTCCATGTCGTCCACAAGAACATCGATGCCCGTGTTCCAGATAGAGAAGATGCCGTCAACAAGTCCACCGCATGATTCCTGAGGGTAGCCTGGGCAGCTATAGTTGCACTTCTTGTCGTCGGTTAGGTCAAGCTCCGGGGGATAGACCATGCCGCAGTAGCAGCTTGTGGCGTGCAGTCCCATGACGAGATAATCCTTCCCCTTACAGTGCTCCCAGCAACTACCCGATGTCAAGAAGCTGCGCACTTCCTTGGCGACAGTCAAATTGCCCTGCGACTTGTAACAACCATGAGATGTTAGTTGGTCGGCAATGGGTGCTGTCGAAGGTCGTTGAGTTGGCACAATGGCGGTGGTCTTGGTCGCGGCGTAGGCTCCGAAGATTTGAGTCGCAGCCACGAAGGCTAGTGATAAGACTGTTGCAGGCTTCATGGTGGTGTGTTTGAGAGTTGAGTGTAGTAGCGAGAGTAGAAAAAGGAATCGGCGGAGTAGGTTCTCGAATCAGGTCAACTCGATTCAAGGCGCTGGTCGGTGTGAAGGGTGGATGAGTTTGCTGTCCTGTAGCGTTCGAAATCACGCCAGATCGGGTCCAGGAGCGGTGAATCGAGGCGAACAAGGGCTCCCTCAAGGAGTGAATAGGCGACCGACGTGAGCGGAGAGGGATGGTTGTCGATGGAAGGATGTGTCTTCCTTTTGGCGAGGGCAACGAGAGTTGATGAGATGAGATGGTGATGATGATGATGATGGATGACAGGTCGAGGTGGACAGGACCTAGTGGATCGGTCGGGGGGCTCGAGGGGGGGAATCGTTTCGAGTCGTGGAACCAGGCAAACAGGCAACGTGAGAGAACAAAGAAGTGGCTCGACAGAAGCGCGTGCCCTTGACGAGAATGAAAAAAGGGCTCAACGATAGAAAGGAGGCGAAAGCAGCATTGGTCACTCACTCACTGCACACGCTCCAAAGGTGAAGAAACGCAGCAGGCGGGGGGAGAGTTGAAAGAGGGACTGGAACGAACGAGTGTCGGGAGGGAGTGGCTTGTTTTGTTGAAAGGGGAGTTGGCGAGAATGGACGAAGAGGAGCGAGGAGGAGGGAGGGAAGGAGGACGGGCTGGACGGGATGGACTGGGCGAGCAGCTGGGCCAGTAAACCAATGGGGCCAGTAGCAGGCGAGGCGGGTACCTCAGTACCTGAATTCCCAGGTACCTCACCTCCCGGGAGTCCAGGGCAGTCAGCGCCTAGAGCCCTTGGGTCTTGGGTGTTTAGGGTTAGGGAATGCGTTGAAGCCAGCCAGTCAATGGACCGCTCACGCCCCGCCAACTTCCAAGAGCCCAGCGAAAGACTATCCACAAGGGGGTTCTGGTACAGGGTACATGGCCAGGGGGGGATTGCAGGGGGACACGGGGCACGCCGGGAGACTTGCACAAGACACAGCGCAAGCGGCTCCACCCGCTGGAGCCAGCCAAACCAGCCAAGAAGAACCCACTGGACGCCCACTGAGACTGTGCTGGCTGCGTGTACTGTGTACCTGATACTTAGTGCTTCGTACTCTTGGTGCCACTTCAAACCCAGCTTGACGACCCAGCGGTGCGCACTGAAAAATGGAAGAAAAAATGGGGGTTTGCCAGGGATGCGGTATTAGTCCAGCACAACGAGCGGCACAGCATAAAATCACACCAGCATAGCACAGGACCTCATCTTGCGAGCACATAAGTCGTCTCGGGATGCACAATCCCATGCTTCTGTCGCCTAAAACACCGCACTCTCGGCCAGCGTTCGTCTTCTCCTCCCCACAACATGCCACGACATGCGACACATACACAGACACAATGAGGCGGCACACCAGAGACTGACTACATATTTACTTCTTCAAGTCAAGTATTGCGTACACGGTACCCAGTGCACACTATCCGTCCCGCTTCCCGGAACGACTGCTGCCAGCCATGAGAACGAAAATAACAAGCCGAGATTGAAAACCGGGGTGGTAAGATATTGCTTCAGCACGCACCGCTGCAGCCCTGGATGCCAGAGACGCCCGGGTCTCAGCATGACTGGAGAAGCGTCGCTACTGTGCTCTCATTCATTGAAATCGAATGCCTCGTTCCTGAGACGGGCGGTTCGCCTCCCTCCATTATCCCATCCCCGAGCGAATTGAACTTGGGACCACTTGACCACCAAGCCATCATCCATGCCACCCACCCGAACGCCAATCCTCCTCACTCAAACTCTCCTTCCACACCCGCACGCCGCACCCACCCCTGGATTTCGGCCCCTGGCATCTCTGCCGGGGTGCCGCTGAAGGCGCTCGAGCCGCTGCAAGCCACCTCAGCCAATGCTCTCAGGACTTCTGGAATGGGGCGTCCCCATTTGGGACTCGGCCATGGGGACACGCGGCCACGTCAGGCACGCCGCCGTTTTGGGTTGTGCCCCAAAAACCCTTCGTCTGTCGGCCGTCTGGGAGTTTTGGACAGGAGGAGGTTGGCGACGAACCGGCCTAATAAGCTGGACCGGTTCTTGAAGCAGTGGTGATGGGACGGGCATTGCAAGACATGAACGATGCCTCTATCTGATGCTCTGCACAAACTTCCATTATTCGGTGAGGTTTCCCCCCTGCTCCTTGGGCTTTGCAGTTCATCAACTGGGCAGGCACTAAGCGCAGTATGTACCGCGCGCACCTCACAACCGATACGAAGTATCTTGTCGCGCCTACTTGTACGGAAACTCCGTCTCCGTGCTTCGTCGACAATGGCGGCTGCAATTCTCAGAACCATCTCTGACTTGCTGCAGATCACCACCTGTGCAGGTCGTAGCGGAAGCCCCAACGGGCGGCTGGTACAACGCGTGAGACAGAACCAAAACAGCACCCTCATCTCAGTCATCTCAGCCCAGACAAACCTCACGAGCGTCTGAGGGTAATCTCGTTGGCCGTCCTCACAGCAAAATCCTCCCATCGAAACCAACGCGCTTTGCCTGTTCCTGAATTGATTGACGCGTTGATCGTTCATTGTCGAGACCAGTAAGCATGAATATTCAAAGGAAGAAAACGCCCAAAAGACGAGAAAAGAACGCCTAGTGCACGTCATGTTGATTGTCCTTCCAAGGTCTCGTGGACTAGCCTTTGTTTTGGAGGGTTGCATGAATGAGGGAAAGCTCTCCACTGGTGCCATTTGCGGCATCCACACATCAGCTCAAATGGATTTCCCCAACAATGCACCTTGTGAAGATGAAGCACAGGCAATTTCATAAAAACGGGCTCCTACCGGTTTTGTGCAGGTGCCGTCCCCTTTCGGGCACCGCTTCTCCGCCCCTTGCGGCGCCAGCAAGGGCCGTCCCAAAGCCAATCGTGCGCTTGTGGCCGCTGGGAACCAGGAGCCCCATCACCACACCCTCTAGTCCACGTGTAAAGCGCGCGGTAGGGTTTTTTGGCTGCGCATTTATTATGGATTAACGTTACGAGGGCATGCGCAAGAAATGCACGAAATCGATAGACTCTAGGATACGAAGGGCGACAGAGTATTGGCCAATACATGCCGTCCACGATGGGTCGGGGTTCTAAGTTGGACTAGTTCCGGGCGGGCACTTTTACTCCTGCGGGATGCTGCTGGAAGGGAAACCCAAAAGACCGCAGGCAGGCTTGGGATGGCGAGAGACGATGCGGTGATGGTGGTGATGGTCTCTTCATCCCCACTCCAACCTTGCTCTTGGACTTGCTCGATCGAGGCACGCCCAGGGACTGATCGTATTCCCCAATACAAGCCGCCTTTCGTATCTTTGTCCACCGTTCGTCCAAACCTGCTTCCTGGGATTTCCTCGGGGTTTGCCTCCGCGCCCCGTGGCTTGTCTCGGTGGTTCTTCTCGAACACCAGTCGGACGGAACAAGGCCAGCACCCTGTCAGTCAAACGCACATCTCGACACACACACATACTGCTCTCCCACGTCATCGTCGTAAACTTTGTTCCAAGCCATCGCGGCACCGAGGACCACGCAGTTGAAACAGCCTCTGGAAACACTGGCCTGCGCGCCGCCGTCAACTTCGCTCCCCTTCCCTTATTCGATATTCCCTCACAAGCCAAACAAGCGTCGCACGTTTAGAGAATCCGCCCTGTCATCGACTGTGAGTCTGTCACGCCCGGCCCGCGAGCAAATTGGCAGACGGTAGAGGCAGTATCTAGCCGAATGAGCGGTCCTCCGTGTTTGCTGACGGCAATGGTGCCGCTGTTCCGAAAGAGGTGTGATAAATTATCCGGAGCGTGTGAGTGGTCCTGGCCTGCTAGCCCGTGCACAAAACAGATGTGCATCGGCCCCGAACTCTTCACAAACAGCTTTTGTTTAAGGTCGGCCATAAGGTTAATCACATGTTCCAACTGGTCGTGGTACGGATGGTACGGCTTACGAAGGAGCGGTACCTACATTAGTGGCTCCCGTCGTTGGCGCTGCGGTTGAATGATACGCACAGGGTCGCATCCTTCTTGATACGAGCGAGCGCCGAGCTCGCCCAGATGACGGAGCGATAGGGAGGGAACCGAAGGGATGGAGCAAGCAAACCAACAAGAAAGACACAGCCTCACACGGAAATGAGAGCTTCTATTGATAAGTTCGTACATAATATATACCGAAGTTCCTACCTATGCACGCAATGTCAATGCAGGAAATGCAGGGGCCAGCGAGGTATCTCAGCCCAGCTCCCGCCCTGAATCCCTCTACGAAGTACAACAGCGTACCATTATCCTGATAGTTACAGCATCCCTCATCCCTAGCCCTCGGGCAGTCCATCCCCCTTCCCAATCCCTAATCCCAATCCCGGACCCTCAAATCTCCATCTCACATTCATCCCAAAGCCACCCTCCGACTCCTCCCAACAAACCAGCCACCCATTCCTCCCTCGCAGTCAAGGACCAAGCCCGTAATCCTCATCCCGTCCTCCGTTCCCAGTCCTGGCTGGTGGCCTGACCCGGCGCCGCGGCGGCCCCAGCCATGGCTTGATTGGAGGCTTCCATCCCATCGCACACTGTATGTGCATGCGTCTGCTGTCTGTGCATCTGCTATTGCTGCCAACGGGACATGTTCCGAGGTCCGAACGCAGCATGAACGGATACAGCGTCGTTACAGTGAATGCTGGGCAGTTTGGTACGGAGTACTGTCTGTGCCGGGTCCCGACCTCCTGTTTGCTCCGTTCGCTTGTTATGCCATTTTTGGTAGTATTCGTATTTCGTACTTCCTCAGATCCTCCATCGGCTTGCTAAAACGGCAAGGAACGGTTTAATACAAACATAATTCCGTACGCAATTCAGTTTACAACCAGGACGAGTACCTAGAGTCTGCCATGTTAGCCCTATGAAGTGCGAGATGTTGATGAAGGACCATGGACGTCAAACCTCACGTTTCCAATTCCAAGCCTCCTCAGGCATCAGTGTCGCTTTTTTTTTTTGCTTTTTGGCCCTTGCGTCGGTCATCGGTGATCTAGGACTCGATGCCCAACATGCAGGTACAGCACAGTGCATCTCAGATTGCTTCGCCTCTGCAAATTTTCCCGTCGGCCCGGCCGGTTCCCTTCAGGCACAACTTGGCTCCTGCACCGGATGTTACCCCTTTCGCGAGCGGTTATTTGTACAGCGCCGGGAACACGCAATATGTAATATGCATATGCAGGTTTCGTAGATTCTTCATAACGTTCACAACTGCTCAAACCTCAGCGGCCAGTGACGCTACGTATTCTGGTCCACCAAGGCGTTGGAGACTGCATTGGTGGCTTGAGTGGCTGTTTTATGGCATCGTCCCGACTCATCTCATTCTCATTCTCGTCCTCGTCCAGCTACGGTCTGGCGATTCGAATCTGCTCTTTTTGCCCTTTCCGTGTTTCTGTCGTCTGAATCACGCTCTGCCTGATACATCCAACTGCAACAAACACAACGACTCACAATCGCCCCTCCTTTGCAGATATCCAACTTCGCATTCCATTCCAAGACACGTCCCGGCAAGCCGCCCCTGCAACATCACCAAGCTCGCACCGCGGGTACCCCCATCAATCGAGATTAATGGCTTGTGCCACGTTGGCGCGCCTCCTCCACCCTTCCGTCCCATCTCCATCCACTCGCGCCCCTGCAAAAACACGCTTCCCTTCCAAGTCCCTCCTCCTCTTCTTCCCCAAATCCCGAGTCCCGCCGTTGGTCAACCGTCCGTTCACACTTCACCGGCACCGAGCTTGTCATCGCCGCCGGAAGTCTCAACACCACCAGATGTTGGCCTGGGTATGGGGTAGTAGCGATCGTCCGTTCTGCTCAGACTTTGCCCGCACAGTCCACAGTACATATTGAACCGGGCTATTTTTGGTCGTGACGGGCCACTCGGATGAGCTGGTGACTTTGATGCTCCGCTGCCGCTGACCTGAAAAGTGGATGGAATCGCGTCCCGTATCCCTCCAAGCGTCTCTCTAACTTGGATTCTGCATAATAAGTAGGCCATCCTGTGCTGTTGCGTAGGCGCATCGATACGACGGGTCGCTTACAGAGCACAACAATTACACCCTAGGACCTTGATATCAAGGCTATCAACTCTCGAGGGACCTTGGCATTCGCGCTGCAACTATCATTGAAGACCTTATTTAAATCTTTCCACGCGTTCTCAATCTCCCTAGAGTTTCCCAATGGTGCTGTAAATAGCACACTTGGCATGCCAGTCATCCCTCCCACCGTTTCCCTCGTCGCGGTCTCAGTACTGTGGGGTGTTCCCCAGGGAATATCCGGCTGTCGATAACTCAAATCTTCGATCAAGGCAAATATTGATCAGGGAATTCCATGTTTTACGACCCTATCTGACACCTAATCACTGAAAGCTTGTCTGTAGCTCATGGTGGTTCTGCGCGTTCGCGTTCGTGTTTTCGTAAGCGTCAACGAGCAATAACTCATCAGCAGACTCGTGTCCAAGACGCGTTTCACGCATATCCCGCTTTCCGCGTGTCTTTGGGCTGCTTCATTGTATATGGAGCTCTGTCAATACTGCATTCTACGTTTTGAATTGAACTATGGCTTCCTAGGCGAAGGGGGTCGTCGTAGCCTCGATGACATCGGCCTCGATCCTTTCCAACTTCACCATGGCTCATGTACTTGGTCCAGCTCAGAGATCTCATGTGGTTTAATTCGAACACGAAGAGAGCTCGTGACATGACAACGGGCGCCAAGAACGCAACCCCTTTGGTTCCGCATCTGCCACAATCTGTTGCCGTGGGGTCAAATCCAGAAGATCGGTCGAGACCTTCCTTGTGAATCGGTAACCAGTAACTTAATCCAAGCTTAAGAGCTCCGACACGTCAAGCTGCGCTTACAACAGAGGAAACACGTGTTGTTACCATAGCCAAGTTGGCGATCATACACGTATCAACTGCCTCCATCGTCTTTGTAGGTTCGAAATACTTTGGCACCACGGGAGTTGAACTGCATGCGTTGTACGTAAAAGTTTCGCTCTGTTCCTATTACGGTTCTGTAGTCGCCGATACAGCAGTGATGAAACACCACACATGACCTAATGCGAATCGCTCTGATACCGTGGGCCAAAGTCATGCTCAGAATAAGCAGTCCCCACGAAGTATTCAGTCTACTTACGATGTCCTACATGGCCAATTCATGGCCGAGTACGGACAAATTAACAAGTCCAGGCGTGGAGATCTATACAACATCTACGAACGTCGCACACTCAACACGATGTCTCATAACCAGACGTCACCGCCTTAGCTCACACGGCTTGATATGTCCTCACGTTCTTCCTGGTTTCTCACTTCAGCAACTCCATGGTACCGTCGGACTTGGTTGCTCTATTGCTGACGAGATTCCCTGTGAAGTATTGTTTGTTAACATTGGAATACTTCGTCAGATGTACAGCTCGATGAGAGTGACGGCGTCCTCAAGGTCCATTACGGGAAGTACCTTGAAAGCTTAGAGAAAGGTTGTGGGTAAAAGAAGATACTTCCTATTATTCATCAGGCGCAGGTGGCAATATTTCTAAGGCGTTAAAGTCGAAGCACACTTGCAAGGCCTTGTCGACTCTTGGTCCAGATGACTCCGGGTTGAGCGTTAATGCAATATTCTCCATCTAGCCATCTTCAAGTGCGTGCCCATCAAAGTCTTGGTTCGAATTAGATGACCAGTACAACTTCGTCCAAGTACCCGCGACTATAAAGTTTCCTTCAACGAAAACTGAAGCTCATGTGCTTTGAAGGTTTCACAATTCGGAGAGAAGCAGCTTAAAGTGACGGTCCATGAGTGAGTAAACAAAGTGCCAAGCCCTTCACTCTCCGATGCTGTGATTGACGTAAAAGATATCCAACTTGAAGGCCATATAATGTCTGGACTTAACATTCAGTCTAATACACTACGACCTTGTATTATGTTGTCTAATCTATCTTGACTTCATGGCGAACAAGCTAGTGTTGAGCAGATGTCGTGTTGGTTAGGTTTTTATCAGAACGAACAACAGGCTCTAGAACCATTGATCCTCCCATGTTCGCTGTTACTCGAGTTTATCTTCGATGCCAAGATGTACCAGATCAATTGAGTGCATCCATGTGAAGTGTATTCGAGGGCATAGAGATAACACACAAATTTTAGTAAGAACATTTGACCTACGAGAGAAGTTCATGTTCACTTGCCTGGATCAATATGATATCATTTGAAGAACTTAATTGCTTCCAAGAACATCATGTGAATGTTCTTGGTTGCCAGGCTCCGGCGGTATGACAGTTGACACTATGGTGATGGATGTGGTTTTACACCTGGTTCAGAACGCGGCATATTAAAGAAGTATAGAACTCGCTCTATTATACCATATTACTCATTAGACTGATTGACTAGTCTAGTATTGTTAAGACCGTAAGAAAATGGACATGTGCAAAATTACGATTGAGCGGCAATCATGAACCTTTCGTTCCCTTAGTGGTATAGGGTAGTTTGGGTGCAAAAATTGATCACGCCTTGCAAAGTCATAATTCGATTATTTTCAGGTCTCGCTTACTTTTTATAGTCGGAGATAAGTTCTCGAGTGTCGACTATTTGATTGAGGATGCGCGTTTAGTTCTGAACTGTTTACTTGTGGTGTTGGCTTTACCTTGTGGCTCTTTAAGTGAAGTATGTCGCATGATCATCACACTACCGCTTGGACAATGACTTCAGAATTAGGGTGCCCTGTTTTTGATGTACGCTTAAAGACGCAGTGATCTAACGGTACTTTCAGCCAACGAGCAGAGAAGTTTTGTTGACTGTGACTTGGCGGCCACGCGTCGCCTGACTTCACGTGTCCTAAGGTCTGGAAACAGGGATAAGTCGCTTGAGAGAGTCGGTGTGGAATCAGCATGAACTGTCAAGGATTCGCTTGTGCATACACCTTCAGCTGGTAGAATATTATCATGGTTGAATGGCGTTCATTTCCAGGCGACATCTCAGTGACTCGCTCCGTCTCATTACTTACTTCGTGAAAGCTGTGAATATGAAGCTCGCACTTAGCCTCGGTCACGTATCAGCATTGCCGCCGTGTTTCGGGTCAGCCACAGATTGAGTGGACGGACCTGCATGAATTGCATGCAACTAGTGCCACACAGACCGGACGGTTGCCTAGAGCTCTGGAGTAGCAATCATTACAGGAGCTCTGGAGTTAAGATATCATGGTAGGTAGGTAATTAGTCTGATTGGATTGTGATGTGTGATGATCTTGCCAACGAACGGCAACTTGTGTCTGCCACATAACTGATTGAAGGATCATGGCGCCGTGACAACGCAGCATGACACAAGAACCAATGACGCATTGACTGTCTGGTTGATGTTCCAAGTTGGACGGTCTGGGCCTCGGCCTTGGGCTTGGCCAGATAGCTCGGGCTAAATGGCATGCAAGGTCCGGGTGACGAGAAGCAGAGGAGCTCTTTAGATGCCTAAGGCGGCAAGGCGTGAGCTGTGATGGCCTGGTTGCTGGACCAGCGGCGAGAGTGGAGACTGGACAAGGCGAACATGGTGCGTCATTGCCCACGCTTGGTCACAAGGTGCTAGCCAAGAGCGAGCCGACAGGGGCAGGAAGGATGGAGCGGAGGACCCGTGCCACCTAAGGTAAGCACCGCCTGGACAACCAACAACCGGCGGATAAGCTGCGGAGTACCGATCAGGTCAGTCGCGGACTCAGAGCTTGTTGAGTCGCCCACTCACAGGGCGCAATCTGCTCCTCGGTCGTCGTTCCAGCGCTCTAGTTCCAGCGCTCCAGCGCCGACACAGTGGGTAATCTGCGCATGGCGAAGCACAGCGCATACCTGCTAGGTACATGTCACCAGCCACCAGCCAGTCAGTCCGTCGCCGATAGAAGGAGGCGCCCCGAAACAGACGCAGACGCAATAGCTCTAACCCAGCTCCGTCATTCCCTCCCCCAACCCTACCTACTCGTACACTTCCCTCTTCCATCTTCCCCATCTTATCATCTCCATCAACCTTGCCCTTCCGACCTCATCCTCAGATCGGATCGTTTGGCATCGTCGTATCGCATCGCATCGCATCGCATCGCATCATTTCGCTCCGTGCAAGTCGCTGCGAATCGTCTTATTGATCTATCCCTCTTCCGTCGGACCCGCCGTCGCCCACCATGAAGAGCACTCTTCTCGCCGCAGCTGCGCTGCTTGGCTCCGCCCAGGCTGGCGTCCACAAGATGAAGCTCCAGAAGGTTCCCCTTGCTGAGCAGCTGGTATGGCGACACCCTTAGATGGATATGCTGATGTCCAACGATGCCATGATCTATACAACCCGCTGACAATGACGCCCAGGCCACCAACTCCATCGAAGCACAAGTCCAGGGCCTCGGCCAGAAGTACATGGGCTCCGCTCGCCCTGACACCAAGGCCGACTACATGTTCAAGTCCAATGTTGCCCAGACTGACGGCGTCCACCCTGTCCCCGTCACCAACTTCATGAACGCCCAGTGTAAGCCTCGCTCTTCGTATTGACCGTTCTTCCGTTGCTAACCGCACTACTAGATTTCTCCGAGATCACCATCGGTACTCCTCCCCAGACCTTCAAGGTTGTCCTTGATACGGGCAGCTCCAACCTCTGGGTTCCCTCATCCGAGTGTGGCAGCATTGCTTGCTACCTCCACTCCAAGTACACCTCTTCTGAGTCGTCCACCTACAAGAGCAACGGCAGCGAGTTCGAGATCCACTACGGATCCGGCAGTCTGTCTGGCTTCATCTCCAACGACGTTGTGTCCATCGGTGACCTCAAGATCGAGAAGCAGGACTTTGCCGAGGCCACCAGCGAGCCTGGCTTGGCTTTCGCCTTTGGCCGTTTCGACGGCATTCTCGGACTCGGCTATGACACCATTTCTGTCAACCACATAGTCCCCCCCTTCTACCAGATGGTCAACCAGAAGCTTCTGGACGATCCCGTCTTTGCTTTCTACCTCGGCGACCAAGAGGGTGAGAGCGAAGCTACCTTTGGTGGCGTCGACAAGTCCCGCTACGAGGGCGACATCGAGTACATTCCTCTCCGCCGCAAGGCTTACTGGGAGGTCGATCTCGACGCCATCACCTTCGGCGACGAGGTTGCTGAGCAGGAGAACACTGGTGCCATCCTTGACACCGGCACCTCGCTCAACGTCCTGCCCAGTGCTCTGGCCGAGCTTCTGAACAAGGAGATTGGCGCCAAGAAGGGATACAACGGCCAGTACACTGTCGAGTGTGACAAGCGCCAGACGCTCCCCGACATCACCTTCACCCTCGCTGGCTCCAACTACAGCCTCCCTGCCACCGACTACATCCTCGAGGTGTCCGGCAGCTGCATCTCCACGTTCCAGGGTATGGACTTCCCCGAGCCCACTGGTCCCCTTGTCATCCTTGGCGATGCCTTCCTCCGCCGATACTACTCGGTCTACGACCTCGGCAAGAACGCCGTTGGCCTGGCTCGCGCTAAGTAAGTTATGGGATGTAATGGATGGAAATAGCACACGCAAGCAGCGACTACTGAATTGATACGGTTTTGGGAATGGCATGGATGGACTTGATTGATACAACTTTTTGTGATGATGGAGGACGGTGATTACGCAGTTCCCTCATGTACAATGCTACTTAAGTAATAGGATACGTGAATTGCCAGTCAGTACCCAAGTTTTTGACTCGATTCCTCCTGTTGCATGTTTTTGAGTGATGTGCCGTATCACGACCTGGACGGTGACTGTGATGCGTTGGCCTTGATGCGATGAGTAAGATGGGAGCCTCGCAACACTGCGAAGTTCATGCGGGTGATCGAGTCAACACTACGCTTGTACGAATATTCGGGCATCCCTCGGAGGAGCTTGGACCAAAGCGGTCTGCAAACACAGACACGCTAAACATGAATGCCATACTTGACTTGAGGATTGTCAAGCATCTCACGAGAACAATGGACTGTGCTCATAGGGGACGACGGTACGTACCTCATACAAGCCGCTCTGTCCAGCCTCAGGTCGCCACCACTGAGGAGCTGGTACGAGGCTTGCTGGGTGGATCCGCCGATGGCCAGGGGCCGGCGGAGGGTGAGGCGCCAGATCACGTGCGCTGCTCATTAGCCTTCCCCCCTAAAAGACGCTAGCGCGGGTCCTGGTTAGCGACAAGTACTTGGCGATCAAGACACATTCTTCCCCCGGCGCAGCCATTCTCCATTCTCTCCAGCAGTCGCAGTGACTTTAAAGACGATCGAGAGATCTTTCATCGAGGCCTGTTGTCGCGTGAACCGCCAACCCGTGGGTGCACCAGCCGATTGCACGGCGCCAGTTGGATGAGGACGGTCCATTTGCGCTGCCTCGACGAAGCCGTTTTTGGAGTTGCACCAGTCTGCCATCCACTACCGCGCGTCGCGACAAGGCGCGGTCCAGCTTCCCCCCGACGAGACGACCCGGCAACGAGAAACCGACCATGGCGCAGCCCGCGACCACGAAGCCCAACGGCATCCTGGAACCCGCCAGCGCCGACACTGTGCAGCCCGTCGTTCCGGGGAAGCGAAAACGCGAAAATGGCGACGACGGCGACGAGCTGGATGGCTTCGAGAACGAGAAACCCGTCGTCACCAACGGGGGGTCCAAGGGCGACCAGAAGGAATTGATCAAGTCGTATCTCGAAGTCTTGACTAGGTAGGATGCGCTTTTTTCTCACTTGCTTGATGCCGCGACCTGGACGGTGTCGCCATGTCCGCTGTCTGCCCGTGCATGCTAACCATCTCCGCAGCTTCGATATCAACCCGTCCATCTTCAAGCGTCCCGTCCCTGAATTCTCCTCCTCCGATGAGCCCGAGGCGAAGCGCCAAAAGTCAACCGAGCCTGATGCCCCATCCACAATATCGGACAAGGTTGCCGCGGACGCCTACGACCGCCTCGAAGACGTGGCCGTCGACATCGTCTCAGTAATCAAGGCATCGATCAAGGACCTGAAGCCCCAATCCTCGGCACCAGGGAAAACAGCGCCGACCGACCAAGCCCTGGCCCAAATCAGCGAGTTCAAGCAGAAGGCGTTGCAGCTCCTCCGACAGGAGAAGGCGTACCCCAAGACGAGTACCGAACCACTCGCTGTAGAGGCTGACCTCCCCCCTTCTCCGCAAAAGGGCGAACTGGTGCTGTCTCTAATCGGATATGCGCCCCAAGAGAGGCGCTTGTTCTCCAGTCTTCCGCTGTCTCATAATGATAAGCTGGCTCAGACCCCTCTGCCCCAGGGCATGACCTTGACACATATCATGCCTACAGTGACCCATGAGCGGACTCAGACGCTGGGAGAGCTGTTCTCATCTCCCCGAGCGTTGCCTCCGCTGCAACCGCCCAAACAGCCCAAGACTCAGGCCAAGGGCAATACCCTTGATTTTTACCATCCGGAGCTGACGGACACTTCCAAGTTCCAGAGCGCGAGCTACTCTATGACGGACCTCTCTGCGGGATACTACCTGGACTACAGCAACGCTGCCCCTTCGTCGCAAATGAAGACGAAGCAACGCGAACGTGCCCAGAGCCTAGCTGGAAAGAAGCCTTCCACCACCGAACTAGAGATGTATGAGATGGAAGCCCTCTTCCGCGGAGCGTTCTCGAGTTTTGCTCCTTGCAAAGATGACACGGCGGCTGTCGTGCCATCTAGCGTCGCCAGTCGGGTATGGTGGCAACGGGCTGGCCAGCGACATTTCCAGAACATGATTGAGGTGGAATACTATGAAGACCCAAATGAGGCCAATGACAGCCAGTTGCAGGTTGTGGAAATCGATGAAGATGCAGTTGAGGAAGCCATCAGCGGTTGGGATGACTCAGTCGTTGATCCCTCGTTGGACGACATCATGGGCACCAAGAGGGACGAACAGGACAAGGAAGTTGATGAGATTCTTGAGGAGGTCAGCGACATGATCGAGACCTTGTCTTCCTATCAACGTATCCGCAATCTCACTCTCCCCAACTCGCAGAACCGGCAGTCGAGCGACCCGGTCACTGGCGACATGCTGGCCACCGCAGGCCCCCAGCCTTCCGAAGAGGAGCAGGCGACATACCACGTTCTCAAGGCACAACTGGCGCTGATTATCAAGACCCTGCCTCCTTATGCCGTGGCTAAGCTGAACGGCGACCAACTCGAGGATCTCCTGATCAGCACCAAAGTGCAGGTTCAGTCGGACCAGTACAAGGGTGTCATGGAAGAAGATGAAGCTGCCATGCAAGCTCGCCTGCGAGCGCAACAGGCGGCACAGGCAACGGCCCGGCCAACTCCTCAGCGGACACCAAGCATATCGTCGGTCCCTTACGCGAACCACTTCCAGGCCGGAAACCAGTACGGCACACCCAACCGTACGCCGGCAATGCAGCAGCAGTACTATCGCCCAGGTGCTACTCCCAGTTTTCAAACTCAACAGCGTCCAATGCCTCCCGCCCAACCACGACCATCACAGCCTAACCAATACACGCGACCTAATGGCTTCCCGAACCAGTATGCAACGCAGCTGGCTAAGGCCCAGACACCCTACGGGCACCAGAATATGCCCCAATATGCAAGCCAACAACGCCCTCAATTCGGTCAGATGCCAGCACAGCAAGGGACTCCGGCTGCTCGGTATCCGTTCCAGCCTGGCTACCCACCGCAGCACCAGCCCGGAACGCCTTCCCAAGGGAGCTTCGGAGCATTTACAAATGGCCAAGCCATGGCCCAGCGCAACATGTCTCCCCAAGTGCAACAACACCGACCATCTTACAGTCCGTCCCCGAGTGTGCAACAGCCTCAGCGATACGGCACGCCAAATCAGACAATGGGTAACCAGATGAATAGGTTCTCTAGTAACCCGGGGCAGTCTGGAACGCCAAACCAGAATCCGGGACTGACCGGATATCACACTGTGATCCCCGAGGCCCAGCAACAGCGGATTCTTGACCAGGCGAAGGCCCGAGTGGCGGCACAGGAGCGTTCAGCTATGTTTGCGGATAAGATAGCTCAGCCAGGTGGCGTGGGCGGTCTTGGAGGTATGGGAATGAGCGGTACCATGGACGTCAACCGGCTGGCGGCCGCTCGAGCTAGCATTGCAGCCCAGCAGCAGAAGCCTCAAACTCCCACGCCTCAGCGGCTAGGCGTCAACGGCACACCAGGTCCACATATCCCGCACAAGGTGACGCCTGTACCAGTACCAGTTATTCCTGGACTTCAGCAGCGGAAGCCTTCGTCATAGACGTGTGCAACACGAGGTTCTTGGAAAGTAAGGCACCTCACGGTCAGGGTAGAAGTAGGGAGCCTGATGGGGCCCGAGTGTATTCGCTGCGGTCTGGTTCGGGCGTTTAGAGGCGGATAATCGGATTTCTTGTGGAGTTGGTTCGTCACGACAAAGGGATTCCGGTGGAGATTTGACACAATGGGTCGCACGCGAGGGTGCGGGTGTTGTTGAGTTCGACTTTGGACTCCTCCTAGTGTAATTCAAATACCGGCAAGGGGATGACATGCGGTTCTTTACGCAGCAGAAAATGTGATGGGGCCTACAGAGCAGCCTATGTCGCGGAGAAAGGGGTGTACTGATGTGGATGGTAAAGATGTCATCTTGGCCGTCGTGTAGGATCGTGGAGTTGAAGTTCTGGAGGGCCATGGCGGAACGCCTTGAGATGGGAACCTCTGGCATATGGATCGAGCTTCTAGATGTTCGCTACTAGGGCTTCATTGTTTGATATTATACTGTACAAGTACGAATTAAGTATCTCTTCTGAGGCGTCTTTTCATCTCACGAGGAACAGGGAGGCACAGTTGACTTGAATGGGAAAGCATTTCTCTTCGCTAGACTAAGGGGAAAGTTTGACATGCAGGGTACTCGTCCATCGTCACGTCAATTCTTAGTACAGAGCTGGGTATCTTTTAGTAGGGCCAAACCATCTGATCCGACGGCATATCTATCGCACACGGACACCATTTTTTTTTCTCCAGATCCATATTTTAATGTACAGGGCTGTTTCCTTTCAAGGGGCCTCTCGACAAGCGTTAAAACGCGGGCTTGAGCTGCTCCTTTTCCAGGGCTTTGGACAGCTCACGCTCTTGCATCATCTCGAGGATGATGCGGCGCACCTCGAAGATGACCTCGACGGCGATGAGGAGGATGATGATGAGCTCGAGGCGGGTGCCGTGCTGCTCGCTCGACAGCTCGCGCAGGACGCTGGCGATCTCGGCGGCGTAGTCCATCTTCTGGTTGAGGGCGCGGATGCGCACGTTGACGTCGAGGGCGCGGCCGACCTGGTCGTAGTAGGCCTCGAGGCCGAGCTCGGCGCGGCTGTCCCAGAAGATGTCGGGCAGCGAGTCGGTCAGCTCCGAGTAGTGGTTCAGGCGCGCGCGCAGGCTGAGCAGCTCGCCCGTCTTCTGCAGGATGAACTTGCGGCCGAGCGGCACGCCGGCGCCCTGCGAGAGCAGCGCGGGGATGTTGCGCGTGCTCTCGAAGTACGACGTCAGCGTGCTCTCGAGCACGGCGAGCTTGGTGCTGCGCGCGAGGCCCGACGAGAAGGCCACCTTGGCCAGCGTCGTGTCCAGCATGTCGCCGTCCCTGTGCTCCTTGCGCGTGCCCAGCACGATGACGTCGCCCTTGAGCAGGCTCGTCTCCCGCGCCGTGTCGGTGGTGAACTCGAGATCCTCGAATTCTCGGCATTCGACCGTGTGCGGGTCTTCCGAGGCTCGCATGATCTGCCGGGTGACCACGTCCGGAGGCAGCGACCACGTCACGATGGTCCCGGAGGGGAAGACAAATATGTCGCCGCCGTTAACTCCCCTTGCGTGGAGGACCTCGTTGGCGTCGAAGCCCGTGCCATCGGGGTCAATTGCGAAGCCATGCGAAGAGAGGATCTCCAGGACCAAGGGCATGTTGAAGGCCTCGGCCACGCACGTAGCACTTGCCAGCGTGGACAAGACCTCGCCTGAGTCGTCTAAATTCTCTCCCGCCGTCGAAACTGGCGCCGGCTCTTTCGCACTATCTGATCCTCGCTTGGGCTGCTGCGCGATGATTGCGACGCGGCGCAGGGAATTCTTCGCGGTGGGTGCGCGGGTGGGCTTCCGTTTCGCGGCCGTGGGCGAGGGCGAGGGCTGGTCATTCTTGGAGGACTCGGAGACGGAGCGGGAGGTGTCGTTGGACTGGGAAAGGAATGGGTTCGAGGTAAAGAAGCTGCGTTTGCGTGGGAGTCCGGCCGGAGCCGTGAGGTGGAAAGCTCGGCGCGGCCGCGGGCACGGCGTGTGAATCAGCCGGCTGGCGTTGAGGGTGATCCGTTGGGGGGAGGGCCTCATGATTCGGCGGCGGCGAGGCCGTGGGCTTTGGTCGAGGGCTGGTATGAATTGAGACTCCGAGACTTGAAGTTTGGTTTTCTGTCTAATAATTGGCTGACTAGAACAACGGAGTTCAAAGCTTTGCGACTTGGACTTCGACCCGTCGGGACATGTCAGTCAACGGGCCGGGCGGGACAGCGGCGGGTCAAGCATCGATAAGATAAGAGATGGTAATACGCGGAACAAAGTTGACGACACTTATCTCCACGTGCACTCTCACCTGATAATGTCCGACTCCTCAACACGTGTGACGACTGGCGAGGCCTACAGGTGGGGGCTAGACCGCTTCGGGTAGCCATCTCGACCACCCATGACGAAGTCCCACCACTTCGATCTCTAGGGGAACCAAGTGGCCAACGGTTAATTACGCTTCTAGCTGAGGACGCAGACCGATACGCCCCTTAACACCATCACCCTCGCCCTCCTCTTCACACTCTCTCCGCCTCTCTGTGTTTTCTTCTCTCTCAGGCCAGGTCTCGCTTGGAATCTTGCCTTTTTTTCACCCTTCTCGCACCCCTCGTCTCTCACCTAAGCTACCCCACCATCCAGCCGTCGCCATGGATCTGAACCCCAAGTACGACGACTACTACTTCCCCGTCAAGGCGGCGACGGAGCAGACGGGCCATGCCGGCTACCTGACCGAGGGCCAGATCGCCCAGGTGCACCAGCTCCGTATGATGTTGGAGAGCGAGGGCTTCACCGACCGATTGGACACGCTCACTCTGGTACGAAACGCCCACGGCGAGGCCAGGGCGGGCGCTTTTGGAGAAGTTTTCTAGCCGAGCTAACACGACCGTGTCCAGTTGCGATTCCTGCGTGCGCGAAAATGGGTCGTCGAGGATTCCAAGAAGATGTGAGTCCTGATCCCATCCTCGAACCATGTGCGCAGTTGAAGCCGACAGGGGGTTGACCGCTACTAGGTTCGTCGAGACGGAGAAATGGCGAAAGGAGATCAGCCTCGACGAGATCCTGCCTACCTGGGACTACCCCGAGAAGCCTGAGGTGTCCCAGTACTACACCCAGTTCTACCACAAGACCGACAAGGTACGGTGCTGTAAACTTTCCCGGAAGGCGTGGTGTTGATGCTCGTCGGAGACGACTCATGGCAAACCCACTGACTCGTCATTCTAGGATGGCCGCCCCATCTACATCGAGACCCTCGGTGGCATTGATCTGACTGCCATGTACAAAATCACCACCGCCGAGCGCATGCTCACCAACCTCGCCGTTGAGTACGAGCGTGTTGCCGACCCCCGCCTCCCTGCCTGCTCCCACAAGGCCGGCAGCCTCCTTGAGACGTGCTGCACCATCATGGACCTCAAGGGCGTCTCCCTAGGAAAGGCTCCCCAGGTGTACTCGTACGTCAAGCAGGCGTCGGTCATCTCCCAGAACTACTACCCCGAGCGCCTCGGAAAGCTGTACCTGATCAACGCCCCCTGGGGCTTCTCTACCGTCTGGGGCATGATGAAGGGCTGGCTGGACCCCGTCACCGTCTCCAAGATCCACATTCTTGGCAGCGGCTACCAGAAGGAGCTGCTGCAGCAGATCCCCGCCGAGAACCTCCCCAAGAACTTCGGCGGCGAGTGTGTCTGCGAGGGCGGCTGCGAGAACAGCGATGCCGGCCCCTGGCACGACCCCGAGCATGCCCGAACCCCCAAGTGGCAGCTAAAGCAGGAGGGCAAGACGCTCGAGAACAAGGGCTCGGAGATCGAGACCCCCGCTGGTGAGAAGGCCGCCGAGGGTGCCACCGCCCCTGCTACCACTGAGACGGACGCGGCGCCTGCTCCCCAGCCCGCTGCCGCTTAGAGGACCTGACTGCCTAGTACGTATATGTTGCGCGTAGATGGGTGGTCTGTGTCTTTACTTTATAGGAGATGTTTCTTCGTTGGTTTCTTTCTACCGAATTTGGGGGTGAACCGGGTGCCAGGGCGGGAGACGACGATAAAAACACGTTGGGAGGGAGAGGGCGGAGTGTGAAGTCGGTGGTAGGGCAGAAGGAGCTGGATCACCGGACACTACTTTCGAAGGGCTGTCTCAGCCGTGATCTTTTTCTTATAGACCCCACCGATATCCTTGTTTTCTTGGCCCTATGTCTTCCTCATCATGACTGCACAAGTTCTGAACAAATAGAAGTAGTACCCGACAGCATACCTTGCCTGTGTCTCTGGGACCCTTCCCGCCTTGTGTAGTTGCTCCCGTGAGGTGACTATTAACGCCCAAACTCCATGAACGGTTTGGCCCCGCTCTCAATGACAGTATCCTCCTGGGTATAACTTTCACCGCCCCTGCGTGACCACGTACTCGCCCGCGACACGCGCGCGCTCCATCTTGGCGACCACGGCAGGCATGTCCCTCTTCAGCCGCCCCAGCCCCTCCACCGCCTTGCGGAACCCATCCTCGACGCCCTCCTGCCTCTCCAGCGGCCTGACGTCGAGCTGCACGGCGGCGGCGGCCTCGGCGGCGCGGGCCTTGCGGGCCTCGAGCAGCTCGTCGTCGCGCCGGAGCCCGTCGACGAGGCGCTCGGCCCGGGACGCGGCGACGGTGGCGGGCACGGATCGCTTCAGGGCGGCGACGTCCTCGAGCAGCTTCTCCTCCTGGGTGATGAGGTCGGCGACGCGGCGGCGCTTGCGCGCGTCGAAGGGCTCGTATTCGGGCTCGGGCGCGGTGCCCCCCGCGGCGGGGTCGGCGAGGAAGGAGTCGGGGGCGACGGGGAGGCCGTTGATGCTGAGGTTCGGGGAGGCGAAGGAGAAGGTCTTGTTGATGTACTTTAGGCGGTCGTCGCGTTTAGCTGCGAGGCCGGTGGGAGGGGGGAAAACCAGAGAGAGAGGGGAAGAGAGAGACGCACCTCGTTCACGAGCTCTTCGATCTTGTTCCGCAGTTCATCCTCGCCGTCGTTGCCCTCGACGTGGGGGAACGCCTCGTTAAGGCGCTCGGCGGCGGCGCGGCGGACGTTTGCGATCAGGTAGGCCAGGTCCTCGTTGCTCTGCAGCTCGATCTTGCGCTGGACCTGCGAGACGATCGACTCGGAGTCCATGGTCCGCGCGGCGCAGTTTTCCCTCTTCGGAATTTAAAAAAAAAAAAAAAGAAAAGAGAAAAGGAGAGGGTTCGGGTTATTGCTTGCGGAAACTGCTGCCCCTCGCGTTTGCCCGGGAACTGTTTACTTTGGCCGGCGGGAGGGTGGTGGGTTGAGCTCGGCCGAGTAACGGAGTCGTGGTGTTATCTTATCGTCCCGTGACCCGCTGATGGCCGGTCTTACTATTGGGGTTTGGATTCACGGCGGTTTGAAGGTTTATTTACTTTTTTTCGAGGATATGCGAGTGAGGGTGGCCGCATTGCAGCGGCTGTTTTCTTTGTAGGGCTGTTCTTAGTCTTTTTTTTTCGGGCGATCGGTAAGTCACAGCGGCTCGTCTGTGGTCACAATTTCATCGCATCGCACTGAGCGCTGAGTGCTGAGTTATTGGGGAAGATTTTGGCAAAGCCAACACAACTCGGTCTACTTCTTTTGATTCATTTCTTAGCACCAGAAAAGATACTCTCTCTCGTTCTCTCCAAGTTTCAGCCATTACGCTTCCTTTGCACGCTTCCGCTCCGGTTCTTCAAGCTGTGGACGCTCCCAGCGACCTCGTCGCCAACTCGGCCCGGCGACCTCGATGACCTCCTGCACATCCTCCTGCACATCCCGCTGCGACCGCTCAAAGTCCTGAACCCCGTACTGAAGCTGCTCGAAATCCTCCAGCGTCTCCAGCTCCTCGTCCTCGTCCTCGTCAAACATGTCGTCGTCGGAAGTCTGACCCCCGACTGGCTGCAGATGCTCCAGCTCCTCGAGCTGCTCCTTCTCCCGCTCGAAGCCGATCTCGTCCTCTTTGCGGCCGTGATACTCGTGCAACAGCTGCCAGATCTCTTCCAGCTCGTGCGCCGTGCAGAGACCGGCTTCGCGCAACCTGTGTCCGAACTCAATGACGTAGCCTTGGCTGTTGAGGTCCGGCCGCGCGACGTCCTGGAGCATGAGGGCCATTCGCTGCATGTCGCTCAAGTTGGCGACTCGCGTTTGCGTCAGATGATACATGGTGACGAAGCCGTCCCAGCCTCGGGGGTCGTCCTCCCAGTAGTTCCACGTCTGCCTCTCCGTCGGGTCTGGGTCGTCCGCTTGGTCCTGCACCGCCTCGAATAGCTTCCATTGCCCGGTGTTGCCGTTCACCATGCCGAGTGACCACTGGTACCAATGCCCGCGAGGAGGCTTGAAGATGAGGACGTACACGGTGGTGAGTTTGTCTTTGTACAGCAGTGAATGCAGCTTCTTCGCGTCGGTGTCCTTCTCTGGGGGGTCTCGAGCGGGTTTTTTGCCTTTCTCTTTCCTCTTGCCCTTGTTGCCGGTAATGCGACTCTCGTTTCCCGCAACCGGGGCATAGCCATAGAGGAACGGGTTGTCATCATTCGATGACATCTTGGGGTTCTCAGGGGGGTTCTCTTGTCGCTGAGTGATGCTTGGCTGGATATATGATATGTCTTGAATGTGATATCGATTCTGCGGGCTGCCGTGTTACTCTCTATATGCTTTTCGAGAAAGCCCCATCACTGTACGCCGTAGCATGATTGTAACTGCATTGTAGAAAACCCGGGAACGAATCAACGAAACGCATTGTTTCGTTCCGAGCCGAACAGAGTGATTTGGGACAGTGCACCTTGTCACACGACACAACGAGTGAACAAACTCGACTTCTATAGCCCGAACCGTTGGTCAAGTCCGATGCTGTGTAACACAATCACCAGCCTTTTCACTGTGTCACGTTTGTTTGTCCCCCCAACCCCTCGACAACATGGAGACGAGGAGTTCTCGTCGATCATGCACAGACTGATTGTTTCTCTGCGATGCCATGTCTCGCCTACTCTTTATTCGCTCACTTGAATTGGGTCATTGAGAAACCTGGAGCCCAATTAAACTGAAATGCCTTCATCCAGCTGCTTCTCAAGCGGCAACATACCACATCCACTAGACAGACTTGCGAACGCTAGGACCATCGTGCCCGGAAACGAGGGCATGGTTGTTGTGTTTTTGTTTGGAATAGAAAACGGAGAGCGCTCCTCTTGATGACTGTTCAACTTATAAAGAAGAAGGAAACTGGAAGATCCGTAGAGATAAAAGGTAAAAGGGGACGGGAGACACAACACGCCAGACAATGAATTGACGGAGGGCATATGCATATCGGCGCAGTTTTTCCGCAACATAAGCTTATTGGTATGACTGGTGACTAATTGAAAAACCATGGCCGCGGTTATCCGTATCTAAGACCAAACATACGACTTGCACCACGCCCATATCGATACAACTAACTGACTCGGGCTGTTCATCAAGTAAAGGACTGCTCTGTCCATCACTCGCAATATATGAAAGCGAACTGGACTCTACCTGGGGAACTTGGTGTCAAGTCAGACACCGGGCAAAAATATGCAATCCACTCTATTGAAACTGAGATGAAGCACTGGATGGAGAACTCGCAGAAGTGAGTAAGATAGGGTATCCAAGTAACTAGGTAAATACTCGTAAACTCTAGACAAGAAAGTTCTGGTATCACATCGTTGAATTCAGAAAGACAAAAAGTGCTGATCCTAGGCATCGAGAATCAATCGATTTCTATTCGCCTAAAACATGGAGACCCATTCATGATGGAACTGGTCGAGAAGCAAAGTAACCACGTTTGGGTACCTCCATCCGGCTGTATGATTCGACTGATATTGGCAAGCTTTTCCTTTCACCTGGAAAGCCTGTGACAGCTTCTTTCCTCACTCCCGGGCCCTCAGAAACCAAGTGAGGGACTTTCCACTCTACGTAGAGGAG
>JAZAVK010000147.1:0-95958 GCA_037954305.1 Neonectria magnoliae | reverse complement strand
CCCCCCCCCCCCCCCAATCCAACCCGTCAATCCCCCATCGCCCGGATGGAGGATCTGTTTCCCCAGAGTTTTTTTTTTAGCGGCGGGCGCAGAGGCCAACGCAGACACGCTCAGATGCCCATATGTCCGTCCACAACCGCCCGCCCGCCCGCAAACCAACCACCCCCAGCGAGCTGAGAGAGACGCTTGCTGGAAAGAGCAATAATCCCCCTCCCCGCGAAACGCCTTGCTGTTGGTCTCGGAGGAGCAGCTGGGAGGTGACATGTGGGTGACGTCCGGGAGAAACGGGAGTGCTAGGCGGGGGGCGGGGGGCGGGATGAAGAACTGGATGTGCATTTGGGTGGGTTGCCGAGCACGGAGCGTCCGTGTGTACTCTGCCCTTCGCCCACTCGTCCATCCATCCATCCATCCATCCATCCATCCATTGACCCAACTCTCGATATGCGCATTGGCAACACCGGAAAGTAAAAATAAAAAAGGCTACTATATCAAACCGGTAAATACAGCGGAAGGGTGAAAATAACATTACAGTTCAAGGCGGGTTGTGTTGTTGACACCCCGGGAGATGGCATCATGGCGTAGATCAAAGCGCAGGCGGACGGACATCACAAGGGGCGACTCCGAGGTTCGGCTTGCCGAGTATCTAACACGCCGTGATGTGGCGGAAATGTGAGTTTGGGAGTGCACATGCGCGTGCATGAGAGGGAAGAGTCAGAGAGAGAGTGGGTGTGTGAGTGGGTGGGACATGATTCCCATGTGCCGGCACCTGGTTTTGGGCGTGATGGGAAATCTTCGGCACCGTACGGAAAGGACGACGTTTCGTTGTCTGGTTCCATCCCATCCCATCCCACACGCAAGTTGCAGTTCCAGACCCCGATGCAGCTTCGGTGCTGCCCGCCGGTTACACGCCATTCGCTCTCCGGTGCTGGTGTCCCCCATCCGCGTCCCATGGCGGCATGCTCCCTGGTCCGCTCCGCTTCGCTCCGTTGGAGGAGCGCGCTTCTTCCTTCTCTGGTCGGTGCAACTCTGCCTGGAACCAGCCAGGGAGCTAGTTGGTTTCTCCACTCGCACCTCTGGACGCGTGGGGAGAGCGAGAGCAAGCAAGCATCCCGTCCAGTTCCATGTGTGAACGACAAGGTGCTGGAGGTAGTCTCGGTGGGTTAAACGTGGTGGGTGGGCTGCCCTGAAGTGAGCTAGCGGGAGTGGGCTGTTTAAGTTCCCCCCCCCCCTGCACCTGGTCTGTAAGCCCTGCATCGGCCCTGGATTTTTCACCTTTTCAGGCGCTTTTTCGGGTTGGCTTGCTTGCTTTGGCCGTGAGGTTGGGCTGGGAACCGCCGAACTACTACGTAGGCAGTCAAGTCTTTGCCGCGACGGCCTTGTGAAGGAGGAGTGGCTCCAACGGTTTAGTCTAGTTTGCCTAGAAAAATGTGGTGAGGTGAGGTGAGGTGAGCCGACGAACTCTCGACTCATCCGTCCACCTGGGGGAAAATTCCTCATATACAAATCACGCCCTTTCCCGCCCATCCTTCGACACTTTTTTTTCTCGCTTTTCTTCCTTCCTCTTCAATCAACTCTGTCGCACTTACTCTCACCCAGATCAACTATCTCAGGAATAAAAAGAACGACATCAGTCAACTCCTACTTCCTCGCCAACTCATCCAATCCCCAATACCCGATTTCCACATCTCGGCTCCCGTCGCCTCTACCCGCCGCGCACTCGATTTATTAAGCCGACTTGGCCCAACTTTCCCGTGTCTCCCGGTCTCCTCCATCCTCCCCTCCCGACCACCAACCACCGAACTGCCAAACCACACCAAAATCACCACCAAAACCGTCGCCATGTTCTCCGTCACTCGATCTCTCCGCCAGGCTGCTGTCCACGCCGAGCGCACCCCTCTTATCAAATTCATCGGTCCTCGCACCATCCCTGGTACGTCTCAAGCTGCTTTCCCGGCTATGTAGCCCAGCCAACCGCCGAACATCTGTCAAGACGACCTCGCAACCTGCTAACACGCTTCTCTGACAGCCAACATCGACCACTCTTCCAAGCCTCACCCCGCCTCTCCCACCGGTTCTCTCCCCGAGGGCTTCACCCACTACGGCAACGGCTCGGCTTCCTCCCGACACAACTCCTTCAGCTCCTACCGCGACCACGCCCAGCAGCACGGTCCCCTCCAGAAGACCATTGGCAGTGAGGGTGGTATTGGCGGTGCCTCGGGCGCTAGCCTCGGCCCCGTTGGTGCTCCCAACGGCATTGCGTTTGACGTCTCTGAGCTCCCTGCCCGCTTCCGTCGCGCTGCCCTCACCGCCGCTGAGATCGAAGCCATTGAGTCCGGCGGTGCTGCCCTCGTCGGCTAAATTGACCATCTCCATCATACAATGGGGACACGGCGGAGGCGAGACGACGAACGAACAACAATACATTATGATGTTTGAAAGAGACGAGGTGGGGAGCACAATGCCTGGAGCATATCCCCGAAGGCGACGAGTATGAAGAAGCCGCGTCATGGCGGAACGGTCATGTGCATCGACGAATGCATCATGATTTCAGACGACTACACAGGCCTCTCCCGGCCCATCAGTTGCACGACGGAGAGTATCCCTCGTGACATGACTGGGCTGTTTCTTCTTCATCGGCCAACGGGGGGTAACCACGGCACCATCCCAGGAGAGGCAAAACAGGGGTTGGTCATGATCAGACAGCTATAAAATGCACAAGAGAAGACTAGAAGTGGAAAAGGGACGAGGCCCAGCACCGATAAAGGCGACAAAAGCGAGCATCATTGGGCAACGGAGAGGCTTCAACTCCGTAATTTTCTGTTGACTAGACTGGCATCAACGTCTTCTCTACATAGACCTATACCTAGCTACCTCAGGGGCTTTAACAGCACCCAAGGAGCGGAGCGGCGTTGAGTCTGGGGGCTTTCGTACATATTATTCCTGAATTGACTAAAAAAAAGTTGCAAACTGTTAACTAAGTACTCAGTTCCATTGACTTTGTTTCTACCTAAGCGCAGACATTGCGCCATTTGACTCCCATGTCCAAACTCAACCTCAAGCACAGCACAAGAGACGCCTTCGAAAGCTATGCACATGCGTCACACATTCCCCCACCGGCTCGGGAGCATGCTCCAAGAAACCAACCCCCCGGTCAATCTCGCCTTGGCCAAGTTCAGGCACGTTGAATTTCTGCCCAGTCGGCTTCTTGCCGGGCCCGGCAGCCTCACTCCCGATGCCGTCGGCATCGGTCTCTCGCCACTCACACAAACCCGGACATGATTCCTACGCCGGCCGTAGATCACACAGCAAGCAGGGCAGGCTTTTGTCTTTTTTTTTCCAGAAGGAAACGATTCTTCGGGCACCAGTTTCGTGACGTTCGTGAACCGGGCCGGAGCCGGGACCGGATTGACTTAGACACGGACGGTCAAAGTCTAAGCTTGGGCGGGAGGCAGTCACAGACCAGCGATGTCCACTTTGCGTGGTGGTGCCATTGGGCGATTTTACTTTGCGCGTCTAAGACGTGTACGTAAATTGACGGGGAAGACATGTCTTTCTTCTCCGCCAAATTTACTTGGCTTTGGGCAACGTCCGTGGCCGGGGGCGGGCGACTCCGGTCCTTCCCGACCAGCCGTGGTTCGAGGCCTTCGCCCCGATTTTGTCCGGCGGCGATTTACACCGGGGACCTGGTATGGAGCAACGGGGTAATGGAACACTATAGGGGAATACAGGGCAGGAAAGACATGGGAAGGAAACTGACCGAAGGGGGGATTGGTTCTATTGATGCAGGGAGTGATGCGGTATGCAAAAATAAGGCCCAACCCTGGTCGGTTCTGAGCAAGGGACCCGGGGCAACGTAGCTGTACGGGGTGAGCTGAAATGTGTATTCGTACGACATGTGTATAATGCGATGCTTAACCTTCATTTCGGGGAGTTTCCGTTGTGTCGGAGGGTTTCACGACAGTGTCGGTGTGAGCCCTTGGAAGGCTTGTGTTTTGTTCAGCCATGTGAGCGCCTCGGCATTAGGGTGTCGTATGATGGATCAGGCCAGGAGACCGGCTGAGGCGACGCGGACGCTGAGCGATAGGATGAGAACAGTCATTCCATATGATATAATGCCGTGTGTGCATGCCCAAAAGTATTTATGTGAGAGTGTCGAATGAGAGTACCATGCATATGTGGCCATCCGGCGATTTCGGATTTGCGCCGAGACGTTGAAGGATAGAGAGAAGAGGCGGTGGTCAATGTCTACTTGTTCACTTTATTTTCGTGTCAGACGTGATTAGATGCGCATACAGTTTCAGGCCCAATACTTGGAGTGTGTCCGAGGGCTTGCATTGTTGCAGACTGGCAGCACGACCGCAGACGACCGGCAAACCCCAAGAGACACATGTATCAACGTTCAATTTGCCAACTCTGAGGTAAACTAACGACACTTCTCCCAAAGCCAGAGGTACAAGGCCTTAGTAATTGATGTGAGATCTGTGACATAAGGTGATTCCTAGGCTTCTGTGAGTCTCACAAACTATCATCGAGGCGAGCATTTGTCATAGGAAATTGTTTGAACCGTTCGGCACAATTTTTCCACTCCTACAGCGTCACATTTCCACGTGAGCTGAATTAACTGACTGCTCGACTTCGGTCAAGAGTGCTGAGCTAGAAAGAGAGTCGAGTTGCGCAGTGCACTATTTCCACGCCCGGCAAATGTCTTGCTTCACTGCCCAGATAAACACGACGTTGAGGCGCGGCCTTACTCGACGTAATGACATCATTTCCTTTGCAAATTTAGTCTGAAGAGCATTGCATGCAACGTTCTCTTCACGTACAGGTTTACCGTGTACCTCTTAGCCCCACTCACGGTGCTATGCAGCGAAAGGGATACACATACGTAGTCGCGACACCAGGCCCTAACTCCGGATGGCTCTGTCATTTGTGGGCCGTCGCGTTTTATATCTCAGTCGGAAATTAGTAGTATGTTGAGATGTTTGTAACTACCTTTACCCCGAAGGCAGACCTAAATGCAAAGTCATTTAACGGTAAAATCAGTGATACACTGGTCGGCGAAACACTTCACGAGTTATTCTCTGCTGCAAGGTCTTTCAACTAAAGAGGAAAAGCACCCGACTAAAAGTCCCCCATTAAAACTTCTAACATGAACGGCACTTGCGTTCACAACCCTTCAGACGTTGGGCTCAAACATGAGTATTGTTAGAGGCATAAACAGCTGTCACTACACAGATGAATAAGATGTGCTAAAACGGGGACTAAAGGCCAAGTTTGATCATAAGTGAACGACTCTGAAATGAAGTCAGAAGGCTAATCGTATATTAGTACTCCCCAATACTAAGTAACGCATAGCTATCCCTGACCTCTATTCCTCACTACGAAGTACTGCTCACACAGTGAGGGCGAGTTACCTCAGACGCGTTCTTCCAGTCCAGCCCCAGTTCAAGGAGGATGTCGAAGATTTTTATAACTTGTTATGCACGTAGTAAACGTTGTTTGTGCCTGAGCAGATCTCTCAAATATGTTCAGCCTAATTGGGACAATAATATCGTTTAAGTTGAGCAGGGACAAGAACGAGGTGCTATGCCATTGGTCCTTTGTGAGAGGAAACGCAACTTCACGATTGACTAGGTGGCGAGCAGCATAACGAGCGATTGGTAATCAGTGAGTTCAAGGTGAGTTCGACCTGAGTAGACAGTACAACAATACCCACGTTCGGCTTTTCGATTCTCTTGTCAATCTCTTTGTGGAGGATTTAAAGCACCTCTTCGAGCCGCTTTCAAGTCCCAACCTTCAACCTTACATCTCGCATTTCCCACGACCCCTCCTACACACGCACACAGATTCCCTCTCTACCACGCCACCATGGATTCAGCTGGCACTACATACTGCAAGCAGGAATGGAGTGACAATGACACCGTTGCCTCCAGCGAAACCGAAAATGACGAAACCACCATTCGACGATTCGGGGTGAACGGGGACCGCGTTGACGAGAGATGGGGGCTACGAAGACGCATACGACGCACTCATTAGCGAATTCGCCCTGCATGGCCTCACAGGCTCTGGCACCGCTGTGGTGGACCGCAGCAACCCATTCTTCAACCTCTTCAACCAAGTCCACGATGTGATCAACAACCACTTGAACGGACCGAAAGAAGACGAGAGCGTGGTCACGGGGGTCAAGAAACACTTGCGAGACACGATAACCGACCTCTACAACCACCACTTCAGGACGTTCCAGGAAGTTGCCGACGCGCTGCCATCACACTCTATAATCTTGGCCACGAGGTTCATCAACCCGTTCTCTGGGGCCATCGCGTCCATCACTAGATACCTGGGAATCCTGAGCCACTCCCACCTACTACAGATCCAGGCCACCGCACTAACCGTCGCCGGATCTCTCCATTCTCTCACAGCGCCCTCCGCCGCCGCCGACGACGAAATCCACAGCCTGACCCAAGACTTCAAGGCTGCGACAGAGAGGATCTCTGAGCTAGAGGCGAACATGAATGACATCGTCGACCGCACCACAGTCAAGGTCTTGGCTGCAAACCCAGGAACTCGAATCCAAAAACCACCCGGTTCGCGCGCTCGACTCAGCTCCGGGAGAGGTAGATGACGGATCGGACATCTACACATAGGACCAGACTTTCACCAAGGTAGTCTAGTTGAATCTGACAACCAACGAAGTCCGTACACATCCACTATCATGTCTCAATTTACAAGCCGTTATGTCTCATCATTTTCTCCGGTATTCTGCGTCTTCGGTTAAACATGCTTGAAGCCATGTTGTATGACATTACGTGCCTGGCACCCACTCCCTCACTCCCTCCTCCACGATCCTGGTGGCTATTGAAGCTATACTAAGCTCGTCAACCATGCAGCAAATGAGGGTTTTAGTCTGTTGGCTGCTGACAGGTCGACACTGGAGATAAAAGGCTTCGAGAGGCATGAGGAGTATGTGATATATATTGAGAGTATAAACAGAGAGAAAACAAACCTCTTCCTCGTCATCTATGTCATCGCCACATGAGGGTATCCAGAACAAAACAATCCAACCACCTCCCATCTCACAAATCTACTACATCACCACACTTCTCCAACAACCCAACTACTCCGTCGGCCCATCACTCATACAACAAGCCCCCCGCGTCGAACAGCACGCACCCCCCGTATCCCCAAAACAACACCCTCCGCGATCAGAAAAGCAACAGCCCTCGCGGTCCGAGAAACAACACCCGCCCCGGTCCGAGAAGCAGCACCCCCCGCGGCTGGAGAAGCAGCACCCGCCGCTCGACGACCCGCAGCACCCGGGCTTGCGCTTGAGGCTCTCCCAACTGCGTCCCTCCCACGCCATCGGATCTGTCTTTTGGTAGCCCTGCACGCTGCTCCCGGCCGCCGGTGCCGGGGCCGACGCAGACTCCGGGAGCAGGCCGTCGTGCGAGCGGGTGCTGGAGATGCTGGTGCTCCGGGCGGTCCGGGTGTTCGCCGGAGGGTTCCCGGAAGTGGAGGCGGCGGTGGATGCCTCGTAGGAAGGGGGCAGATCGTCGAGGTGGGCGTCGGAGCCCATCGAGTGGGGTTGTTGTTTGTGGTCTGGACGGCCCATCTTGTCGTTTTGTCTATTGTCGCAGAAACTCTTTGTCTCCCCGGGAAAAGGGCCGAGGTGAGATAAGAATGAGGTGCACAAGGAGTCGCTCTGGTGGAGGTATTTGTCGCAGTGGAGGCCGATCCCCTTGTTCCCTTGGCGCGCGGGCCTGGCGGAGTGGGTTGTTGCGCGCGTGGGTGCTGATAGTTGGGGGGCAATTTGTACCAAGTTTGACTCAAAGCGTAGTGGAAGCTAGGACCACGAGTGGAGAGAGATCTGCGACAATATCGAGGAACCACAGTAGATGAGAATGAGGACGTGGATGCCAGAAGGTGAAGGTTCACACTCGGGAATGAGCGCAAAATGTTAAGATCACGCAGCGAAGCAAGAACAGGATCCAACTTCAGTCGTCGTCACCAGCTTCGTCAGGTCATCTTCAGCTTGTTCAATCCTCCACGTCCATTGGCCACCACGCTGCGGCTGAACGTAAGAACCGGAGCAATGTGCGACCGAGTCATTCCCAAACACACGAGCGGCTGAGAATACCAAAGACTGCCTGGAGTATTATCTAGTAATTATTGCGTCGATGTTTCCGAGGTTAACAGCTGGAGACCGCCTCTTATAGGTGGTTATTGTCTTTGGTAAGGGCGCCGCAATCTGTTGTCTTCAGCTTTCGTCTATAGGGTAGGTCACCCTGCAATACACAGAGATGCATTCTAGAAGTTCGCATTCTTCGATCAAACACTCAACGAGCAGAGACCAAGGGTTAAGCTTGGCTTTTTCTTAGCTTGGACTGTCTACTACGCAACCCGACGCTCTAGAATATCAAGAAACATGGGGTTGTAGTTCCATCGACCTCAATCCCGCAATAACTAGACAAGCCCAGGTGTTGTGGTTTCACTGCGTCACCTATTGTTCCTTACGACCTCACTCTAGTCTTGGCATGGCTACAACAAGAGATACCTCCACGGGTAGAGTTTGAACAGTCGTGTGCATCACGGCGAGTCCGACTCCACTGATAGATAACAAGATAGATCGACACCTTTAAACGTCCCAAGAGAGGCAAGGGCCATCGCAAATCTTGCGAACGCTGTTCTCTCGCCCGAGCGCTGATGGAAAGGCAAACGGTACAATGTAACAGCACAGACGTGCCCGATCGTGAAACCCACCAAGCAACTGGGCAGGGCATTCGACCGATTGCGGGAGTCAGTCTGGAGTCCTCCCGGTCTTCACCGGACACGGAGCCCTTTTTCGCTGTGCCACTGGATTAGAAGCAGAAGATTGTGTGACTGAGAGGTTTGACATTGCTGAACCACAATTAATGGCCAAAGCGCCTTGGCAGGGTCGCTCGCGAGACAGGTCCAGTTTCTGGGACGAGTGAAGCAAAAGCGCGGGGCTCTCCGTTCCTCCCATGATAGTATCGAGCCCAGTAACTTACTCCTCGCCCTGGAGATTGCCCGGTACAGGGACGTCGCATCTATTCGGCCTGCCCAATAAGGCAAAACGCCTTGAGGCGCGGAGTAGACAGGTTGACAGTTCCATCAGACAACCGACAAAGAGCCAAGACTCGAAAGTCATGGCTCCCCACGCCGCGGCTGCGGATATGGTCGTGCTTGCGGGCCCTTCGGAATGGGGACTTGGGAAGAGGCTCGGCAACGATCATGTGTTTGTCTGGATGCTTGGATGGCCGTGTAAGAGTCCAAAGCATCTCACCTAAGCGACAACGAGCAATCGGCTTGCGAGTTGATATGATCGCCTGAGACAGTCGGCAGCGTCGTTATGACAGGCCCTTGAGTTCCCTGCGCCCTTTCCTATCACTGTATGCAGGACACAGGTTAGCCAGAGTGTTTTGAAACGGGCATGTCAGGCCGTCGCATGGATAACGAACGCTCTTTTTAGGTTGGAGCCATTCAGAGCTTCCTTCGACGGCGCCCAGCTAAACCCAGGTTCCCCGGTCCATAAAAGCCCCGAGCGTTCGCCAACCAAATTGGCCCTCCGGACCTGGGTTCAAACTGGAGAGCTTTCTCATTGGGCCCTCCACGATAGAATGCTGCCATCACTTCCAAATTAGCGTCGCAAGTCATTTCCAAACTGTCGCCAATTACCTTCGCGGGTCCGAACTTACCGCCGTCAGTGGCTGCTTTGCTTGCCTTGGGCTTGTTGGAAGTGGCATTGACAGCCGCTCCGCCATGAAGTAACACAACGGCTCGTATTGACACCGTACGGTGTTGGGCCTTAAACGGGACGCAATTGTACGACACATCGTTGCTTGCCAGTCATCTTGTTGCCACCTGTGCAGTTCTCAGACAGCTGGTGAGTCCCCAAGTCTCACTCAGGTCATGCGTGCAAGCCCATGACGTCGAAGGGTTCGCCAGATGGCTACTGTGGTTTTTCTTCTGGCCATATCTTCCGAGTCCTTTCGTGGCGTGCCTATCCTTCTGTCCTGTTCAAGGCACTTGCCAGGTTATCAGCCGATCGTTCATCTGTGGGAAGCACCTAGCAAGCTAGTAAGCACCCTCAGGCGAACCGGGTACGCGTTTTCCTTGCTTTGCCTGCCTCATGAGAAGGAGGGAGGATCTGTCTGTGCACAAGGTCCAGGCTACGGTGCAGGTAGGCAAGATATTCGCTGCGGAGCCTGCCAAGACAAGCTGCCCGGCCATGTCCGAGCCCACCGCTGCCAACCATGCCCGAACCCTGCGCGTTGCGACACCACCCAAAAAGCGTGTGACAATGACAACTCCCAACAGCGGGGGGCCACTCGTTGACGAGGCTTTGAATTACGTACAAACGTATGGGGAAGCGGCTCGATTGAGCTTCAACGTCTCCTGAGCTGTGACGAGATGGAGCCTTCCCCGGATGGACGCATCTTGCCCCCGGGGTAAGGGCGGGTTGAGAGGAAACTGTTACGTATAGCGCCCCGTCCATCAGATCCAACAATCGTGGAGTTGGAGTACGTAGTATAAAAAACGTGCATCTGTTGGAATCCGACCTCATCGGACGCCGGCAGAGCGATTGCCGCTCCGTGGCTTGCAGCACCCGTGTGGCCAGGATCGGGGCCTGTCCGGGTAGGACGACAGAGCAGCCTTCCAGCAAGAAGCGTAGGGAACGGAATACCTGTGACCGGAACTCCGAAGAGAGAAGAGTGAGAGTGGCTGCGTTGCCATCGCACCACATCAGCGGCTAGCCTGGTGACCCGGGCCTTGGCTAACTGGAGGGCCGCTTTCGAGATCTGATCCGTCCCCAGCCCTGGCTTGCTGACTCGTCCGATCGGACACATCGATGCCTGCAAGTTCCCCCTCAGCTTGGTGTGGCGATGGATGCGAAGGGAATGGCGTCCAGCACTGGCGCGGCGCGGTTTGGCTTCCAGAAGAAAATATCGCATTCTAGCGCGTCTTCCTCGTCACAACCCCGGGTAAGGAGGCAATGCCCGGATGGATGTTTCGTGTGACAGTAACTGAGCAGACTGTCTTCAACAATGCCACATGATTGGCAACGGTAAAGACAGACTGCGAGAGAAAACGCTTCTTGTAGAGGGCCAGCTAGCACTGACGGGCATGTCTTCGTCATCGGGCGAGGGCTAGTGATGACGAGGGTGGTGGCGGTCGGGTACGTCAATGGTTTGTGATCGGCCAGTGATGGATGAGATGGCGCCGCGGGACAGCGGGAAGGCAGCCAATCCTGTTTGTGACGCTGGGGGCGGCGTTCAGCTTGCTGTTGGAACGGCGAAGATCATGATAATAGCAAAATAATCGCCGGATTAGGCCGGATTCGCGACACCGACTGTCAAAAGGCCACTTTCAATACCAGAACCAGGCCTTTAGGGCTTAGTTTTCTTTGCTTAGTTCATGATGACCCTTGTTTAAACACAGCCCGTTCAAGGTGGAGGAGGATGCTCAGTTGGTAGTGGATATTCGCGTTTGTGAAGCTACACCCCTATGCTAGCGTTTGGCTGGGACAGAGAGGGGCCATTGGGCAAAAGACGAGAACTGGGATGCCCAAAATGGAAGGTGAAAATGCCCCGTTTGAAGTTCTTGTTGAGTGCAAGCGCAATTGGCACAGACAGACGAAGGATAAGTTAGCACGACAACTTGCTAGGGCACGCAGGGGTAGGGTAGGGGGAACATGAGCCGGGACCAAACAGGCATTCGTTGCAGGGTCCGCACCGCGGTGGAGATCGGGGACATGGGCACTTGGGAGGGTGAGGGTCATGGGGACGAGAGAAGCCAATGTTAATCTTTGAAGCAGGTATTTGTGTTATCAATAAGGTTATGGAGATGGCGATGCGATGGAGCCGTGATAAGGATGACCAAAGGCAATGATATTGGTGGGGGTGCAAAAACCACCAGCACGTAAAGTACGCTACCGAGTTTATTTGCTCCGCACCGATGTGAGATGATGGCATTGGATTTGTGGTGTGGTGTTCTCGGCGGTTTACTACAGCGCGTAGTAGAGAATTGGGGTAGGTGTTGGAGATGAGGCAAGGGAGCACAGCCAAGAACCTGGGATTAGGGCCATGAAGGAGGTGAGAGATGCAGAAGACGGGACCTCCCAGCTTGGCGCAGCAAAACCTACATGGCTTGCCAGTCACTTGGGTCGCCGAGACCGAGGCACTCGCGGCGCTGTTTAGACACGGAAGAGGAGGTTACCTCCACGATGCGGTTTGATGCAACCATGGCAGTGCTTGCTGCTGCGTGCCGTGTCTGGGTCGATCAAGTGAGCAATTCGAAGAGGCGGATTGTTGTCTTGGATCGATCCTGCCGTGATTGGGCAACCTGTCTTAAAGTTGGGCCAGTTCCACCAGGCCGCCGTGTCAGCCACCCCAGCCGGTAGCAACGCCAACAGCCAACAGGTGAGAAGGAGGTGTTTGGCCGCGTGCGCCTGGAGTAAAAGTCTGTATTCAGAACGGGTGGCGCGGGTGAGGGGACGTTGGCACGCGTGCTCTGTGTAGGTTTCGGAGGCCATCGTCTCTGGTTGGGTTCATTCTGGACGCGGGGGATGGATGAAAATAATTCGCAAGGCTTTGATTCGGGGAGTCGTTGGCCTCGCTCGCCCGGGTCAGGGCTGGTTTCTTCTCCTTGCCACTGCCTCTGCCCTTGCTTCCCATGTCTCTCGCAAAGGCGGGAAGAGATGACAGTCGGACGCCCGAAGTGACAAGGTGAGAGAGAGACGCAAGCCACGCGGGCGATTCGAATAAGAACGGGCATGGCGAGCGGCGCGCCACCGGGGAGGCGCGGGAGATGGCGCCAGGGATGGGGCCCTTTCGCAGGTAACTTACCCTTTGGTTCGGATACTCGGGCTGGCGAGGTATTGTTCATGGATGAGAGCTGTCGTGGGACGGTGCTGTGAGACTGCAACCAGCAACCTGCAACCTGCAACCTGCAAGCCCGCATCGCGCAAGTTGCAATCCACTCACACCACCAATGCCACCACTAACATGACGGTCTGAGAGATCGTCCAGATGGCCTGTGTCGACTCCGCTGTCGCCGCTCCTAGCCCCCCCCATCCCTGCTCTCTTGCCCCCTTGTCGAGTTGTCCTGTCCGGAGACGTGGTAGCGGCACCCCTCGATCCAGGTACCGTGTGAGGTACATCGCCTGCGCACGGTACTGCGAAGAATCCTCTCCCACCCCGGGGTGAAGCTCGGCGCTTCTTTGCACAGTCGCATCTCTTCCTCCGCATGTCGGGGCTCTTTTGGAGGATCCATTTCTGTCTCTCCCAGCTGTGGCTTTCTCTGCCGTCATCTCTATGTGAGACTCGTCGAGTGGGAGGGAGGCAAAGATTGGGGCATGAGACACAATGTCGAGGCGTGGGCTTGTGACGGTGATTTCCTGAGGCCCGGGTTGAGAGTTGGGAGTTGGGAGGTTCTCTGACTCTTCGTCGTCGTCCTGTCGTCGTCCTGTCGTCGTCGGCTTCGTCGTCGTTGGTCCGCGTCTCCTTCGACCTCCCTCATCCATCCATGTCCATCCGTATCGCAAAGTCTTGGCTTTCGGTTTCTCCCACTCCTCCTCCTCCTGCCTCTGCCTCGTCTCTCTCGCCACCCCACCACCCAGCTTGCCAGCCCATCACAGACCAACCAGCCCCGGGCAACGCTAGAAGCTCTAGTCAACGGACCCAGTGCAACACCGAGAGCTTCCATGCATACCGTCTCAACGGGCCCTGGCGTCGCCCTCCTTCCTCCTCTGTTCCCTAGCTCTGTTCCCCTCCCATTCCTCCTCGGCCCATTGTTTCCCATTCCCATCATCCCATCGCCGCCTCTTTCTCTTAGTCGGCTTCGACTTTAAGAAGGGCCTCTTCCCCCTCTCTTTCTCTCCCATCCACCACCTCGCTCTCCACCTTCCTCCCTTCTCTACCCCAAGGTCATTCGACCTAGGCTGTCTTTCCTTCCTCCACTACCAGCACCCACCTCCTTGGGTCGCTTTCTTTTAATATCTCTCTCCTTTCCTCACACTTCCCTCCAGCAACCACACCGGAATAGCGGCCGCCCAACATGGAATCCAAATCTTCGGGAGAGTCGCCGGCCAATATCGCCGGCGAGAAAGGTCCTCAGACCACCGACTTTGACCACGGCGTTACCGACCACGGTGCTGGTACCGCATACGAGCAGGAGACTTTCGCAACCCGCAACGGTCTCAACCTCGAGTCCTTCAAGCGTCGCACCTATGGCGAAGGCATCATCGAGCTCGACCGCAAGATGAAGCCTCGCCATCTTCACATGATTGCCATCGGTGGCTCGATCGGTGCTGGATTCTTCGTTGGTTCAGGTGGTGCCTTTTACAAGGGCGTAAGTCAACTTCCCAAACCCTGGCGCGCGCCACAACCTGCCTCGATGGCTAACTCTGGTGTAACAGGGCCCTGGTTCTGTCTTTGTGGATTTCTTGATTATCGGTGTCATGATGTTCAATGTCGGTATGTCGCAATCCCCTCCTTCGCCGTGCTTCTATGTCAGATCTGACTTTCGTTCCTTGTACAGTCTTTGCTCTTGGTGAGCTCGCTGTCATGTTTCCCGTCTCTGGTGGCTTCTACACCTACTCCGCTCGTTTCATTGATCCCTCTTGGGGCTTCGCCATGGGCTGGAATTACGTCTTCCAATGGGCTGCTGTACTTCCACTGGAACTGACCGTTTGCGCCATCACCATTGAATACTGGACCACCTCCGTCTCCCCCGCCGTCTGGATCACCATCTTCCTCCTGGCCATCATCTTCATCAACGTTTTTGGTGCTCTCGGCTACGCCGAAGAGGAGTTCTGGTCGTCTTGCATCAAGCTTGGAGCCACTGTCGCCTTCATGATCATCGCTCTTGTCCTCGTCCTCGGCGGTGGCCCTGAGAATGGCAGATACTCCGAGTACCAAGGCGCCAAGCTCTGGCACGAGGGATCCGGCGCCTTCAAGAATGGCTTCAAGGGCTTCTGCTCCGTCTTCGTTACTGCTGCCTTCTCCTTCGCTGGCACTGAGCTTGTCGGTCTGGCCGCTGCTGAGTCGCGCAACCCTGCCCAGGCTCTTCCCGGTGCCATCAAGCAGGTCTTCTGGCGCATCACTCTCTTTTATATCCTCGGTCTCTTCTTTGTCGGCCTCCTTGTTAGCGCCGATGATCCGAGACTGCTCAGCGACAAGGCATACTCCGACCCCAAGGCCTCGCCTTTCGTCCTGGCTGCCGAGTACTCGGGCCTCAAGGGATTCAACCACTTCATGAATGCCATCATCCTCGTTTCCGTCCTGTCCATTGGTGTTTCCTGCGTCTATGGCGGCTCCCGAACCCTGACTGCCATGGCCCAGACTGGATATGCCCCCAAGGTCTTCAGCTACGTCGACAAGAGCGGCCGCCCTCTCTTCTCCGTTCTGATCATCATCGTCCTCGGCGCCCTCGCCTATGTCAACCTATCTGCCTCCGGCCCTGTTGTTTTCGACTGGCTTCTGGCTTTGTCTGGTTTGTCGACCCTCTTCACGTGGGGTTCGATTTGCTATGCCCACATTCGCTTCCGCAAGGCCTGGGCGTACCACGGCCATAGTCTTGATGAGATTCCTTTCCAGGCTGTCGGCGGTGTCTATGGATCGTGGCTCGGCCTCATCCTCATCATCCTTGTCTTGATTGCTCAGTTCTACACGGCTATTATTGCTGGCCCTGGCAAGCCCGGAATGGGCACGGTCGAGGGCTTCTTCAAGTCGTACCTGGCCTTTCCGGTCGTCCTCTTCTTCTGGGCAATTGGTTACCTCTGGAAGCGAGAAGGCCTCCTTGGAACGGCCAAGATCGATGTCGACACTGGCCGACGTGAGCATGACTGGGATGAGATCAACGCCTACCGCGCTAAGATTGCGTCGTACCCCAAGTGGCGTCAATTTCTCAACAAGATCATGTAAGGAAAGGATCTTGACTAGATCTGGAGGCCCAGACTTTGGCTTTCAGTTGTGTGCACATCTGGATTTGAGACTTCTCAATCGCATGTTGACCGGATTATCTTGATGAACAAGGATGACATGGGCTAGAGGGAGGTCTCATGATTGTTATTTATCCTCTCGTATACCATTGCGTGCTAGATACCATGTGCTATGAGCTTTTGTAGCAACAAAAAGAAATTCAACGCTTTTACCTATCATATGCTTTGATGACCTGGTTTGCATGAGACGTGAAGTTTTCCCTTCCACAGCCGAATGGTGCTTGGCGTGCCAGGGCAGTGAGATGCGGTCTGGGGCTGTGAGATGGTGTGGTAGGTGCTTCTAAAAACGGAATGGAGGTTCGGAAAAAAAAAAATAGTTGTGCAAGGGGGAGCGGGAAGATGCAACCGCTTTGATGCCAAGATGCCAAGGTGCAGGAACAAAAAAACATGGGAAAAAGTTGGGGAAGAAGACAAGAGGGAATAGCAAACGTGGAGAAGAAAGAAGAAGACCACGAGCTCTACACAACGGTTATTATATCGCAATCGTGCAGCTTGTCAGTGACGCCTTACACGAGACATTGCAAGTGGGACCGTGCCCTTTGACAGACGCCAGCCCTGTGAAAGAGGTGGATACGTGGGTCGATGCCGCCGTTGAGCAACTGTGTTTATGGCTACGTTTGGTCTAGTTATGTCATACAGGCTTTGGAGGGTTGAAGGGTTGGAATGGTTGAAATAGATACTGGGCTTTGTGCGAGTTCGTGGTAGAGTAAGCAGTGAGTGGACGGCAGTGAGAAGGTGTGCGCAAGTCCAGTTGAGCCTGGAGTTGAAGTCCACTTAGGTAGGAATTAACTATAACCATAACCTGCTCTAGTAAAATCCTTTAAATACAGTCTATACATGAATCCTATTCTGGACCCTAATGCTATCCCCAACTCTACCCTTAGCCATCCCTAACTAACCCTAACCGCCACTCTAGGTATTACTTTAGGTAGCTAGGGTTAGCTAATAGGGTAGAGAAAGGGGGTACCTTGAAATAGGATCGATTGGTGTAGCTGTTTGGTGCACCTGGCAATACTCACATGGACGGGAGTCATATATCAAATGGTCCTGAAGAGGCATGATGCTAGACATAACACTTATGCAGAAGCTGCTGTGCCAGAAACCTGCAGTCGTGATTCTAGGCGGGTCGCATCGCTCTAAAGTTAGAGCCAATGAGACGCTCGACGAAGTTTATCACGTTTAAGGTCATTGCCGGACAGTGCTGGTGTTGACAAGACAGGACTTAAGCATGTGGGCCCCAACCAAGAACCAGGGTGTGGAGGTGTCACCTGTCGGCAGTCTGTCGCGCAGGGCCACAGGCAACGCAAAAGCCCACTGCAGCCAAAAGCAGAGCGGGCGAGACAAACGGCACGGAGGCGCCGTTGCAGCTGCATATGGTGCGTCGTGGGATCATACCATTGACCGGTGTGTGCAGAGCCGTCGTGTTTCCCCAGGGACCCGACCGGAGCCATGGGCGGGGGGCCTGGCAGCACAGTGTCGTACAGTGGACGAGGACTTCTTCGCGGCTCCCTATCCGTCCGCAACCTCGGAACCAGCGAATCTCATAATCTCATTACCCCAGGCTGTGCTGCGTCTTGCAATCTACGTTACGGGGGTAATAAGGGGCTCCACGCAGATAAGGTGCGAAGATTGAACGGGTCTGTTTGGTGACAGAATGGCGGTTTAGCAGTACTGAGTACGTACGAGTTACATGATGAAAATCGGAGGATGCGGGGGAAAAGACGACGAGGGGCGATCCGGGGGGGAAAGGGCGAGATGGGGCCTTCTTACATAAGAAAAACAGGTGTGCGAGCAGTTTTTGGGGTCGGGGTGCGCTTGAACAGATTAGGGGTTGCGATGGAGACTGGCTTGTGCGGAGAATTTTGGAGGCCATGGACTGGGCCAGAGGTGATGGGAATAATATGGGAAATGGGCTGCCAAGCGTTCGGGAAGTTTTCTATGCGGGAAGGGGAATGGATGGGAACAATGGATGGATGGAAAGGCTCGCTGGGTGCTGTCGGGTGGTGGTGTTGCACTGTAGCGGCGTTGTCCCCAGGGGAGTTGGTAGTGCCTTGCAGTGGCCGCCCATGGGCGCTGTGGTTGGCTGGCGAGGGTTGGGGTTGGGGTTGGGGTTGGAGACCGCTTTTGGGGTGAGGGCCGCCGAGGTCACTTTGGGGACAACCGCACTGTGCTTCCTCGTCTGGCAGGAGGCCAACCTAAGTGCCAATAAGGTGTTTGACTAGGAGCTTCTAGGGAAGGCGCGGACACCAAACGCCGCCTCAATCGACCCAGCCCAACTCCATCCCATCATATCCACTTCGCAAGGCGACTCGGCGACCATGATGACTATAAACACGATGCAGCAGATCCACCGGCAAATCGGATCTCGCTCCTCCATCTAGCGACATAATGAACCGTGCCCTCCGAGACCGCGCCATTGACCCAGTTTAGTCTGTCCCTCCACCCCTGCGCACCAGCCAGAGAGGGGGCGTCGTCGAGTCGAATCTTTAGACTTCCCACGCCTCCACGAACGAACACACGCCAGCGCTAGACTGGAGCACCTCCCTCATCGAGGGTAGTTCGTCAGGCACGTCCAGCTCTGCTCCGCCGTCATCACTCATCATCATATATTAGCCAGCGTACGGCCCGCCGCCTCCGAGACGCCAAGCCCTGCGTCGCCCTTCTAGAAGAGCAGCCAAGAAGCTTGTCCGCCGCCGGCAAACGCAGCTCTTACACACCTACTATTCGTAGGTAGACTGTGGTCCAAGCAGTCGCGCGCTCGTGTCCCACAAGTGGTCGCAGCGCCAGCAAATCTCCATTCCACCCAAATATGTCGTCGACTATTACTTAATGGTATGGCGGGGATCCGGGTCGCGACCTCACTGCTCCAGACCATCTTCCCCAGGCCATCTGTCCCTTTCTCCCGGGTTGGCTTATTGTGGGCTATAGCCGTGGAAAGCCAACCTCTGGCACCTGCTCCCCGCCCTGCGAAACTTTGTGGACTCGAGGTATTACGTACAGAGTTCTTACGTACAACGACAGAAGATCCGGGGAATGACTCCACGGGCTATGCCCAAAATCTGGGGCCGGAATCCTCTTGCTGACACCATCCGCGGGGATGCAGGGGTGTTTGGAATGACTGGGTGGGTTTCGAGTGATGCGGAGGCGCATGTTATTCACAATGTTGAATTGGAACACTTTACAGTGTGTCGTGGATGGCTCGGCCACGGCATCATTATTGACCGTGACAGGGTTGCCATCTCGCTGGGGCATGGTGTGGGGGAGCTGAAATAAGGGTGCGCTGTTGATGGGGCTGCCTCTGTGACTCCGTGATTCCGTTGGGATACAAATGTCTGGGGTCTCTCTTCTAACTAAGCCGATGGGAAAGGGCTCCTTACGAGTCTGACTTCCCTGGGGAGTTCCAGCATGAAGACCAAGCTAATGTTGCTCTAAAGGAGAGACGCTAAGGGCGCATGCTCAACACTTTCATGACGAAAGGCATTATTAGATGTCTTGGAGCCCTAGACCTGGTAGGTTTGTTAGCTGAATGGCTGTTCTTGCAGTCTCCGTCTCTTAGGGCAGCAGGTGGGGATACGTTCCCTGTTTCTTCTTCCTCTTCTTTCCCTGGTACTAGCTGTTAAATCTATGCCATGACACCATTCGTTGAGTCAAAGACTTCCAGTGCTCTTCTCTACTTCAAGACAGAACTTCCGACCACTAAAGCTACTCGCCATCTTCAGCGTTTCCAGAAAATTGACAACTCAAAACGGAAAAGCAAGTACTTCGTAGAATCAACAAACTGTCATCCATCCGTTACTGTCGTACCGGAACGCCGTCACCTGTCTCGTTGACTTTACAAGAATGCAAGACTTCAGTGGAATATTTTTTTTTATGCCGAGGGTTGACTAAAGTTTGCTCCTGTATGCCGTTCTCTGCTTTATTCTCATAACTTGCCTAGATTCATCATGAATATTGCTTCCACCTCCTTTGTCGGGACGCCTTGAATATCAATACTTGGATAGTGTTAGTCACGAATTTATACACGTCGCTTAGTCTAGCGAGAATACGCTTTCTCACCCTCGGTTCCTCGCGGGCTTTATAATGCCATCATCATTGCATGAGAAGGCTGTAGTTGGGTGAATACTTTAGACCACTCGCTCGCGATCCGTTCGCACAAGTAATCGCCTTCAACTACGAGAATATTCTTGACAATGCTTCTCTCAAATGTTCATGTCGTCATAGGCGGCCCGTCATTCTTTTAAGCTGAATACTTCGGTGACTGGGACATGGATATACCAATATCATATCCAGTTTAGAGCCATAGTGATGTAAATATTCCTAGCTTCTCATTTCCTATGCTTGCAGTCAGGTGTTAGGTACAAATACGTGGTAATGTCTCGACGATCTTCATCTCGTGGTTACCGGGATCGGCTGGTTACTGCACAGTCTGGTCTTGTCGGTGATGTCCGAGGGAAACCAGATAAATGTGTGAGGCACATTTACCCATGGATAACGCCGATAGTCTGAGCGGATTCTGACATATGGCAATGTGGCGGCATCTAGTAGGTAGTAATCACAGACTTAGCACCTTCTATTAAAATTTGGCTTATGTTGATTGATTATCCCGTGCTGCCTCCAGTCATGATCATTAGTGACCTACCCAGAACACGACTATAGTTATTTTTCTTGAATCCTCGATTATTAGGTTTGATAAGGGCACAGATTCCTTCCACAACATGCCAACAAACAAGCTTGGTGAATACTTGTTGGGTTCGATATCCTCAAGGGTCTGAAATGAATGCGCGATTAAAGAAAGATAACAAAACATCAATCAGGAAATTACAAGTTTCGTTCAGTTTCTAAGCATCTGAAATGCCATTTGCGTAGGAGTAAGATGTGTCGTTATCCACAAAACCATAAACTTTTGAACTTTCTACATGTCTTGAGACGTTCATGTTCTAGTAAATTGAAACCTTTTCTCCGCCAGCCCCTTGGTTTTAACTCAAATTTGCAAATACGTAAGGATTCGTGGCCACAGTTGTTGCAACCGGCAACACCGTGTCTCGTAGATACAAACTTGACCCTACCCCATCAGAGTATCGGCGAGTGAAGCAAGAACGCAGTCAGAGGAGGTTTTTCTAGGAGATCTATTACCAGTTTACTACCAGTTATTGAAATAAAAAACAATGATCCCGAGTCACTCGAAATGGGACTGGCAGCGGTTTTTTTTTTTTTTTTTTCAACAGCACGAAGTCTTATGGCAAGATGACATGCTTTAGTGGTAGCGAGGTAGTCTCTGGCTAGAAAGAAGAGAAGTTCAAGATTACCGTATGGTCAAAATTGGTTACGGAGATCATTCGGGTGTTGACTTAAGCCTGGAAGGCAAGTCGCCGACGATTGAATAGAGTTTATACGTTATACGCTACGAGCCTAAAAATACTCACTTTTAACAAATCTTGAAAGTCTACGATAAAGCCATCATACCAAGCACTATGAAGGGGAATATATCCCCTGCTTGGGTCATTGGCAGCGGCGACCCCATCACAGTGTTACAGGCTAAGTCGTGAGTGAGGGAACTGGGAAGGTCGATAAAGTGACAGGACTCGCAGGGCTCTTCTACATTACGTCGTTGGCACCAATAAGCCAACAGCAAGTCAGCAACACCCTTGCTTGCCCCGACTCTCGAAATTGCGTACTTCGTACAGATCCGTGTATTTATTGAGCCTCCTTCGATACGCAGATCCACCCAGCTGAGAAACATCCTGCTCTCTTTGGTCAGGTATCTGTGGCTTGTAAGGCTGCGACCGCCTCTGTCTGCAGGCTGTAGCCTGCTTCAATAACTCATCTCTTTAGAGTCACGGCCGGTTCAATCCGAAGTTCCGTGATAAATGGGCAACAACCAAAATCTTCTCTGTTTCACTGGCGTGACCGCTTTATATTTGATTGCTGAGGCTACCATGTCCACCTGAAGTGCGCCCAGGAACACGGACCTGAAAGGAAGAAGCCGTCGTGCGCCGTTTTGCCTTATTCTCACGAATTGTCCAATAAACGTTTAGACCAGACTCACAAATGTCCCGAAGAACTGAGCTACGCTGAATTAGCTAGGCAGGCTTCTCGAAGAAGACAGCTGTGCGAGCTTGTTTGTTTCAATGAATGCAGCCTCAACTGCCCTAGCCTCATCCTTCTTAATCTCCGCGACGGCCTAGACCGCCAATGATCCACTGGAATGCTTCTGGTATCTTCATTCGCCCGATGTTTACGGAATGCATCTCACAGTCTTCACTTTTGGTTCCTCAGAGGCCTCGTAAGGCGTGTCTTCTTCGCTCTTGCCCATGTCTTCATTATACTCTGCTTTCTTTCTCGCCTGGCACTGTATTCTCACAGTCCATTCAAACTCAGTATCACGGAGATGCCAGGTTTCAGCACAGTGACGGGATGCGTTATTACATAAGGTTCAGCATATCACTTGGCCTGTCGACGAAGCTACCGCTATTCATCATAGTAACTCTCATCCATCCGATTGATCACTCTCGTAATCGGAAATGTATCGGATGAAGATTGCCAGACGAGAAATGTGGTTCTTTGCTTGCCCAAATCTCATAGTAGTGGTCGCGGCCTCTGTGCGTCACCCACCTTCTTCTTCCCTCTTGGATTTTCTCACTGAGAGTACTGAGAGAAGCGAAGCTTGAGAGATCGCCTAGGAGTCCGTACTTCTCAAACTCGGAGAACGGGTCGATAATCTTGTCTGGAAGGCGCTCGCCTTGGAGACCGTCTTCTTTATAGAGGGTGAAACGTAGGTTGCGTTGATTGAGGGTGCAAACAAGCACGAATTGTTTGCTCTCCTCCTTTCGGGCTCCCAGCAGATATTGTGGCCTGGTTGTAGATGTTATGCAGAACCTAACAAAACAGACAAAATTTGAAAGTCGCTGAAGGTAAAAGGTATTGTCCTCGTCGTGCCAGAATGTCGCTGAGACGCCCTTGGCACCATGAACTGTGAAAGCACGACCGCTTTGCGCAAAATCCATTTTCTTAAAACCGACTTGAATGCGCTGAGTCCTGAAAGATGATCCTTTTCCAAGCCCAAATATACAGTATAGGACGATGAGATCCGCTTACTCCACTAACTGTTGTGGCACGATGGGGCGATGGGGCCAGCACGGGAAGTAAATGTCGGCAACTCGCCTCAGGTATAATCCAATGCTACCCCCCGTATTCATTATGGCAATACAAATCCATGATAAACCAGCCTCGAGAGCAGTGATGAAGGGCCGTGGAGATTTTGACTCCCTTGTTAGTGATGCTGATCTCGTTTCGAAAGCTGAACTAATCGTCATGTAAAACGATCCAACCGCAACGAAGAAATTCCGCCGGGTCCTGGGCCAATATGCCGCGACGGTCTGGTTCTTCACTTGCTCTCCATGAAAACAGTGATAAATCGGTGGTTTCCCTTAAAACCTCCAGCTGCAGCCCAGCAAAAGCGCGAGATTCTTCACCATAAAGCATAGGCATATTGGTGTCGAAGATGCCCAATAAGCAATATGCCATGTCTTCAATGCAGGTTGTCTTTCATGTAGCAACCCAGGACATTCGCCTTGCAAGTGCGGTATCCATAAGGGGTTTGTTCCTTCTAGGACTTCTTTGTCGATGCCGGTAATGCCGTGGAGGTTCATAGCAGTGTCGTGTTTCGTTCCCAGCTAGTTCCATTCGGCATCATAGAAGACGACGTTAGTCGGCGCAATGAGCTCTTGCAGAGTCCAGCCCCTTGAGAACCAGTGACATTTCTGTACAGCCTCAGATGTATCGATTTGGTTATTGCCGGCTGCGAGGTTCGAGAGAAGCGAGACAAACGGCTGCGTCCATATACCAGCGAAACATGGAGTTGATAGCCTCGGAGAGTTCGGCGCTTGAAGACTTGTCAATGCAGTAGGTGTCCACTCAAACGTAGTGAAGATGAGACTGAAGTGCGATCTGGCAACTTGCTCCAATCTTGGAGAAGCTGGCCGTCTTCTTTCGAGCCACGGCCAAGTCCTGCATGTCCTCGAACGTCACCTCCTCCCTTTTCCACGTGTGCGATCAAATAGGGTAGGGCGTTTGCACCGGATCGTGAAAAGACTCAATCTTCAGCGTGGTTGCATTGATAAGCTTCATCTTGCCCTGTGTTTTGTTGGAGTCGTACGGTTTGATGATGTTCAGGACGAGAACAATGTAAGGCAGACAAAGCTGCAATTATCGAGATACCACATGCGACGCCTGGAAATCCAGGCGACTACGAGGCAAGGCATACAGGTCCACGAGGCTGGGGCTAAAATCGATCTCTTACTGGTTTACGAATTTGAAGACTATTTAATTGCTGAATCCAGCCTTACCGCAGCAGCTCAATGTGAGTGCAGTCTGTGCCAGTGTTTTGTTTTATCAGAAAACAACTTAAACTGCTTTATTATATATTTAATAAAGTTAGAGCACAGAACGCTGACCGTATCCCGTTTGCGCCTCCGCCAAGGGCGTTAGGCTGACTGGGCTCCTAGATATTGAAAATATTGGCCAACAAGAGCCAGTCAGCAATGAGAGCCAGTCCTTTCCACTTTGCGAGCATCGATGGAAACGAGGAGTCTTGAACATCGTCACACTATAGTTATGAGTATTGCCCACTCGCAAGTTGTGCGGTGAGTTTTAACGTAGGTTGGATTGCGCTGGGATCCACTGAGCATGTCAGAATGGAATCGCTTCAAATGTTCTGGTAGGAAGGTTTTTCGACTCTAATAATCTCAAAACGCAAAGTATGTGCTAAATCTATCTATCAGATTATCGGCCGTGGTCCTCGTTTTATTGAGTTTCCGTACTAGCAATGGCGTTCAAAGGAATCACGTCAACGTTGCCACCACTTGTAAGTCTTTTCCCTTCCACGGTCACATTAGTCTGTTGTGCGTAATCCTCGGGCCACAATACCGGCTCTTCAGCAGAGTCGTTTTCGTTGAGCCTCTTGAACAGTCCATCCCGGTTCACCGTCTTGTTTCTTCTCAAGTGCTCTGGTCCAGTACCGCCAATAGTCACGAGCCCACCACTGTCACTCTGACCTTTAGAGCTTTCCCCAATCCATGGGCCGAACAATAGCTGCTTTACGGATTGCATTGTGGGCAAGCTCGCATTCAGCATGCCGACGGTGAGTTCGACCACCGTCCAGATCCAGCGACGTCCGATCAAGAATGCGGTATTTTAGTAAGGTCCTTAGTGTACTATTAAACTTCTTGTTTGTTGTCTGACCTGTAAAATCTGCATCTTCTCCACCGTTGAGGACGTCTATAATGACCTCGAGTCGAATGCTACTTGTGACCACCACGCTTCTTAAGTTAGCAGTCATAGATAGAACTTCTAGATCAGGAAAGGGACTCACAATCCGCCCATGAGAAGAATGCCGAGGAAAAATTGCCCTTTGTCCACGCACTTCCCTTCTTCCATGAAAGGCTCCCACGCTTTCTCAATCGGCGAGTATTGAAAAATAGTGACAAAAACCACAGCCAGCCATCAGGCAAGAGTCATGGTTCCAAGAGCATATCCTCCAAGCGTCATAAGCCTAGTCGGGAAGATGCGGTGGTACGTGATTAGAATGAAGCTTTGATAGTGCAAAGAACGGTTCCATAGATAATCTCTCCTATGAACAGGTCCTGGAAGGGGACAAATAGATGTTAGAGAGCTGGACTTTCAAACGCAAGGCAGTAGTTGAGACTTGCCAAGAGACATCTTCTGTATCTATCCGAGTCTTCCAGTAGATTCACTCGTAAGTGCTTTCCCACGCCGCCAAAATTAACCTCTAAGTAGTGAGAAGTTAGGTTTTAGTGAGGATTGAGACAAAGAAGTTTACCAAAGAATCCAAGGATAGTGACGGACCACAGAATTGGCTGACTTAATGGTCAATCTCGGAAAGGGGCTGCAAGGAATGGTGGAGGTACCACTGATGCCAGCATTATCCAGTCATCCAGTCCCAGTGCCATTTGTTTCCTCTTTCTCGCCCAGAACCGAACTGACACGATCGCCATCGACAATGGCATCATGGCTGCGGAGACGCCAATTATCGTCGCGCCCTCACCGTAAGCCAGATATTCTGGCGAGAAATCGGATGCTGAAGTCTCAGGCGCGATTTTCGTTGGGGACGAAGTAATTTCGTGTGCTCGGGGAGAAAGAAGACAATGAACAGACGATTTGTGCCGGTAGTGGGAGATCGAAACTGTTAATGTCCGAAAAAGAGATTGTGACTGATGAGTAGGTTCTTGATCGCTGGATAATTGATCGGATGATTGGTGATTGGCTTTCGGTATATTTTCGTTGTCCCGTAAAGCAAGGCAGTTGATGCAACCAGGGTAAAGCTAAATCAAACCATGGAGAGATTGAATTTTGGAGAAGACTAAGCATCATTGACAGATGGATGACTCTTGAAATTAAGCGTTGTTGGTTCAATGTTGTTGGTTCAGTGCTGTTGGTTCAGCGTTGTTAGTCTTCAATCAGCAGGGATATGGGGTTTACTACTCCGTAGGGTTCCTCGAAATCGATTCCGGCATCCAGTCTTCAATCTCGGGCTTACTCCGTCAATATCATGCAATAATACCCTGGCGTTTTAATTAGGCAACCCGCCGGGAAGATCATCCACCTTCCCCGGCCCCTGGATCCAAGCTAGAGCCGCATTTCAGACAAACCCTTGTCCATAGTGTGAAGAAGAAGCCACTGCCTGCATTTGAAAACGGTAAAATGGTGGGTCAGTCTCAGGTAGAACGAAGCGTGCAAATAAGAGCAGAAGCTGTGTGGTGAAAACCTGGGCATGCCTGCTTGATCACCGCATGAGGTGAGTCGGCTCGAGGGCCATTTGTGCGAAACAGAGTACGGTCTGTTTCATTCGGGACTTATATTTACCAGCACTAAGCATCGTGACGTGTTTGTGTTTCCTGATGTACGTGCGGTAATTTATTGTCTTTCTACTACATACGACGGGGCCAGTCACGAAACCCTAATACGATGGGTAGGGTCCACGGTATTTATACGTAGACCAAGGCCACACTTTCGCAAGGCAAATTTTGTTCATCGTTGTTCAACAATGGGCTCAATCAACGACAAGCCAGTCTTCCTCCTCGTCACAGGAGCATGGCACCCTCCTCAGTGCTATGAGCCTCTCCAAACCGACTTTACAGCCTTAGGTTATGAGTGTGTCATCCCTCAGATGCCCTCGATGGGCCACGACAAGAATGGCGTAACATGGCAAGCCGACAAGGCGAAAGTGGTCGAGGCAGCCACACCCTATTTCGAGGCGGGGAGAGAGGTTGTGCTCGTTGCACACTCTTATGGAGGCATTCCAGCCAGTGCTGCAACAGAGGGACAAGGGATTGGTGAACGAGCCAGGAAAGGAAAAAAAGGTGGATTCAAGTCCATCATTTTCGTTGCAGCCTTCGCTATTCCTGTCAAGGGATCGGATCTACTGTCCACTCTCGGAGGCACTTGGCCCGACTGGCAGGATGCTCAAGAGGCATATAGTAAGGCAAGTCGACCATCTGTAGAACGCAATTCCTTTCTTCATACTAACCCAACGCTCTCTATAGAACAAGTTATCCAGAGTAAACGACTTGGGCCGTCAAATGCTATACAACGATACCACTGAAGAGGAAGGACGAAGGGTGTACGCGAAGCTCCTCCCTCACTCTCAGGACGCCTTTGAAACGCCATGCAATTTCGTTGCCACGGACATTACCATTCCGAAGACATACCTGATCTGTGAAAACGATCTTGTGTTCCCGGTATCACTACAGGAATTACTCGTTCAGTCCACGCCTGGTATGAAGGAAGCGAGAATTTCCGCCGGACACAGTCCTTTCCTTGGAAAGTCTTTGGAGACTACCAAGTTGCTTGTTGAAATTGGAGAGGGGAGACAATAATAGCCTACATGACGTGTCATCTAAAATGACTATAAATGAAGGGAAACGTGTCATCTGATCATGAATGGAAACGAGGGCTGCGTATTATAATGGTAGTTATGTACTGAAATACGTGCTTAGTTTCTTAATTCCCTTCTGTCTTTTGTTCTTTTTTATGTAAATAGTCTTTGCATAAACACTGAGTCGTCAGCTTATTATAATCAAAGTTCTTAATTCCTAGAAAATCGTAGAAAATAATTTAGGACTTAATGGGCGATTTACTTAGACTGAGGACCTTAATGTGAGTGAGCCTAGTTTCACCCTTTCCTTACATCCTTACTTTAAAGAAGTTTTAACTTAAGTGATATATAGAGGAGTAGAAGTTTAAGTTATAGTTATATTCGACTTAAGGTTATTTACGCTAGATAGCTTGTTCTATCGAAAGCGTTAGGTTAGTAAGAAGTATTAATAGTATAATTAGTTAGTTCTAGTAAGAGTATAGTCTGCTATATTACTTTAGCTACTATACTACTCTACAACTAGAAGAAAATTAAGATAATATTAGAGAAGAATATTACTAGGGATATTACTTTAGCTATAAGAACTAAAAATCCTAATCTATAAGTTAAATAGAGAAGTTATATAGTACTTAGCTAATCTTAAAGCTATTTTTTATAATACTTTTAAATTTAGGAAATACTATTTATATATAAGCTAGAGATAAGAGTTATAGTTATTTATAGTTAATTAAGGGTAGAGTTAGGGATAATATTAAGACTAATAATAAGTTTAGTATATAGATTATATTTTAAAAAGGAATTTATTAAAATAAGTTATAGTTATTAGTACTTATAGTAAAAGTTATTAGCCTTCCTAATAATACTTATAGAGATAATAATAAGAAGTAAGCTAATATATCCTTAAAAGGTTATCTATAATATCTATTTACTTAGTCTTAAGAAACCTAGAAACTAAAATTACTATTTTAGAATATAAATATTAATATAAAGTATTACTACTTTTATAAAGGGTAGCTTAGGCTTACCTTAGATATAGCTTAGCTAGCCCTTATCCTTACTTAAATTCCCTATTAGAAGATTTAAAAGTACCTATATATAAGTATAGGTATTTAAAACTATAAGTATTAAAAACTATAACTTACTAACTCTAACTAAGTATATAATTATTAACCTAGAGGAGTAAGTAAAAAGGCCTAAGGAAGTTTTATCTTATCTAGTAAGTAGGATAGCTATACTACCTAGAATATTTATATAGAGTTCCTTTATATTCTCTAAAAAATAGTATAATTACTTATTATTTTCTATTAATCCTTAATTAAAATCCTTTTACTATACCTTACTTAATTCTATTTATAGTCTTTACTTCTTCTTTATCTTTAATATACTATACTCTATATCTCTTAAAAGGTAGTAAGGGTAGAAGGCTTAAGACCTTAATAAGCTAATTAAGTATATAATACTAAATAGCCTTTTATATAATTATTTCTAACTTAATCCTTACTTAGTAAGAAGGAATTTAAGTAAATAAACTAAGGAAAGATATAATAGGGAGCTTATAGTATAGAAAGTATAAGTAGTATTTTATAATTACTATAGAGTAGCTAATTTATCTTTAGATATAAGAAAAGGTTCTTAGGGTTTATATTATAAAGTATATAAACTTTAAAATATTTTACTAAGGTACTTAGGCTATTTAAGTTTAGTAAGCTTTCTTAAGAAGATAAGTAAAAAATACCTATAGTAAGTAGTATTTATAGGGTAATATAGAGATTCTATAGTATATAGGAATATATAAATTATACTTATATCTCTTTTAAGATTAAATACTCTATAGCTTTAGTATATCCTTTTAATAATTTCTATATAAAAAGATTTCTTATTAGTAAATCTAAGTATATTAAAAGGGAGCTTATAAAAAGAATAGGCCTATTAATAAAGAAGAAAGGCCTAAGAAAGAAAGCTTTTATTACTATTAAGAACTATATTTATATATAGAATTACCTTTAGATAAATAATTTCTATTAATATATTTATAAAGGAAGTTAAGTTAATAATATAAACTTACTTAACTCTTATTACTTTATATTTATAAGGTATTAAGAGATATTCAAACCTTTTTACGAATTCTTAGTTTCTACTTACTATACTACTAATCTACCTTTAAAATATATTCTAATACTAGATTCGAAATCCTTATATATATATTACTTAAGATTTAATAGTATATTAGGGCTATAGTAATAATACTAATATACTACTAATAACTATTAACTTAGGGGTATATAGCCTTAACTAAAGCTAATATAACCCCTTAGTAGGAATTAGCTAATATATACTAAGTAAAAGTAATAAACCTAATAGAGAAACTAGTAGAATACTAGTTAATAACCTAGAAAGTAAAGTATATAATACTATTATTAGAATTATCCCCCTTAACTTCCTTAAATAAGTCTAGAATATTATCTAATCCTATAGTATTATGTATAAGATATAGGTATATACTTCCTATAAAAAGGATACTTTATATAACCTAGAAGTAAGCCTTAAAGAATAAATTACCTTAAATATTACTAATACTCTTACTTTAATTATTAAGATAGCCTTTACTAGAACTAATAACTATAAAAGAAATTAATTATTATATATATTAATTATAGCGCGAAACCTTATAACCCTAAACTATAAAAGCCTTAAATAAATAACCTAAAGCTATATTAAATATAAAGTTACTATCTAAACTAGAAATACTCCTCTTAATATTAGTAACCAAACCCTAAAAGATACTATAGTAATAGTAAACTAAGCCTATAGTAACTTTAGTATTATTATAGTATAAAAGTTCCTTAATAATAATATAGTCCTTACTTTCCTTACTACTAATAAGGTATAAGCCTACTATACTAAAGATTAGGTTACTAAAGCCTTTAGTAATAATATAGCTTTATCCCCCCTAACCTTTATAGTAATAGTAAAGGGAATCTAACTTATATCTATCCTAAATAATACTAATAAGCTTATTAAAGAAATTACTAAATCTAACTAACTAAGGATCCTTTAAGTAAAAAAATAAAAGACTAGCTACCCTAGCCCTAGGGTAAAGATAAACCTAATCCTATATATTAGCTCTATTAAGGAGGTAAACTATCTTTATAATAATAGCCTATTGCTTAATATATAGCTATATAATTATAAACCCTTTAATAAGGGACTTTATCCTACTTAATACTATAATTACTTTAAATTTAGACACTTAGCTTAGAACTATAAGTTAGCTCCTACCTATAGGTAATATAGAGGTACTATATACCCTAATAGAGAAAGATACCTAACTAAGTAAGGAGAGATCCTACTAAATTATATCCTATATAAAGGTAAATATATAGCTTAGAGCTATAACTACCCTATTATAGCTTTATACTAAGCGTATACTAAGGAAGGCTACTTAAATAAACTACTCTACTTCTAAAACTATATAGTAACTAAAGTACCTATATCCTAGAGCCTCCTACCCTCCTTTCTATTAGCTTAACTACTTAGAAGCTTCTTACTAAGGAAGCCTAGAAGGCCCCTAGGCTTAGTAAATAGACTATAAAGTATTTTTAGTTAGTCCTTAATCTAGGCTTATACTTTTTATATACTATCCTTACTTATAATATTTACTTTTACTTCCTTACTATTACTATTACCCCCCTAAGTAACTAATTAATACTAATACTCTTCTAGAATACTAACTACTAGCTTACCCTTATATAGATTACTCTATAGGCCTATAGTAAATATAATATAATTATACTTCTTAAACCTAATAGAAACTTTAAGACTAGAGCCCTAGTCTACCTAGGTAGATATAACTATTATATAGTTTACTAAAGTAAATAAATAGTAATATATATTAATAAGTAATATAAACCTAAGTTATAGTTATTTAAAGTAAGAAAGGACTAAGTAAGTATTACCTTCTTAAAGACCTATTACTAAATTATAGCTCTTTATAACCCCCTAAATAGTAAAGGTAACTTACTTATACTATAGGCCCTAGCTAAAACTACCCTAAGTAACTATATACTACTTATTAGTAACTTTAACCTTTACTACCCTCTCTAGGATTATTATAGCTAAATAGATTAAAATAGTAATATTCTTATCTAGAAGGTAGTATAGTACTATATTAGCCTCCTTATACCCTATAGTATTATTACTAGGCTAGCCTAAGGCTACTAAAATAGTACTCTTAATCTAGCTTAGGCCTTAGAGACTATTTATATAATATATAAAGGAACTAATTATAAACTAGAAGGATCTAACTATTTCCTATAATAAATCTATATTACTATTACCTTAGATAAACTAGCCCCTAAACTAGACCTTAGTTATAATTAGAAGAAAACTAACTTCTATAAAGCTATTAGTAAAGTAATAGTCTATCTTTAATAGACCTAGGGTATAATAACTACTATAGAAACCCTTAATAAGGTAGTAGATTAGCTCTCTAAATAGCTAGAAGTAATTACTTAATTTATAACCCTAAAGTAAAAGAAACCTATACCCTACTAAAATCTATAATAAAATAGTAAAATATCTATAGTAATTAGTAAGCTTAAATAAGCCTACTATATAGCTTAGTATATTAGTTAAATCTTAAATTAGTAAGCCCTAGCTAAAGTATAAGTATAATAGGACTATAGTATAAAAGGTACTTAATATACCCTCTAGAGAGAACTCCTTATAGAGCTTCTAAGGTATAATAGTATATAGTTCTAGGTAATAGAAAAATAGGCAAAACTATATAGTAGAACTATAGTAATCCTACTATAACTACTATCCCTTACCTAACCTAACTATATAGAGCTAGCAATACTCTATATAGAGAAGGTTAAAACCCTTATATAGAGATTCTTCCCTAAACTCTAGGCTAATAACTCTAACCTCCCTCCCCTCCCCCCCCTAGAATCCTTAAACCTAAATTAGGCTTAATATACCTTTATATTAAACCTATTAAGATCTATAAAGCCCTTTAAAAGATTAAGTTATAGAAAGCCCTAAGTAAGGATAGTATCCTTACTAGGTTCCTAAAGGTATATAGTAAGCTACTTATACTTATAATTATTAAGATAGTAAATACTAGTATTATAATAGGCTACTTCCTACTTTACTTTTATACTATAATTATTATAATTATTCTAAAGGTAAATAAAACCCTAGCTAAATAATAAACTATATTAGGATAGTAACTAATATCCTTACTTAATATTATTAGAAAAATTATTAAGATAATTATTAGTTAATATATTATAATTATAGTAAAATTAAAAAAGCTTCTATCTATAGAATAGATAGGTAATTAGCTAAAGAGGTCTACTAAGCTTACCCTTACTATTATTATTAAAGCTATATATATAGCCTAAGCCTAGTATAGCCTTAGCTCTCTCCTCTAACTTAACTTTATAAAAGCCTTTAATATTATTAATTACTAATAACTTATTATAGCCCTATAATAATTAGGCTTTCTTAGATAGCTTCTTATATAGCTTACTAACTACCTTATAGTATAAATAGTATACCTTTACTTTAATAGCTAACTTTCTAACTTTATTAAGGTCTAAGCTAGTATCCCTTAAGGATTCCCTTTATTACCTATACTATTTATCCTCTTTATCTCTAGCCTTTATAAAGCCCTTAAGAATATACCTAGGATAATAATTATTAGATTTACTAATAATACTAACTTATTAGTATTTAGATATAATATAAAAGAGACCTAAGCCTAACTTAAAACTACCTAGGATATCTATAATAATTAAGCCTAAATAAATAGAATAACCTAGGAATTAAATAAAGTAAAGCTTCTATACTTTACTTAAAAATATACTATAAACTAAACTTAGGCCTAACTTAGAGATTTAATAATAGTACCTATTAAGTTATATAGATTCCTTAGATTCTTCCTTTATTATAAACTCCTCTAAGGATTATATATAGATACCCTTAAGAGGAAGCTTAAATACTAGTAGTAAGCCTTTACTATAATTACTATAAGTATATAAGGGATTAACCTTAAAATAGTAAGACTAATCTATATATAAGTTATCTATTTAACTATTATTTATAGTATAGGAGTATACTATACTCTAACTACCCCTAAAGGAAAGCCCTAGGGTATTATATAAGTACTTATACTAAAATAAACCTAAAGTCTATATATAATTATAAGAGTATATAAAGCTATACTAGCTTACTTTCTAGAGATAGAACTAACTATCCCCTCTCTTAATATTTATCTTAATAAATTAGCTACTTAATTCTATAGCTATATAAAAAGGTAGAATATAACTTTACTTATAAGGTCTATTATTATAGTAACTATAAGGTAAATTTACTATAAATAATAATAAGGACCTTAGTAATAATTACTATAAGAAGTTAAGGATTAGCTAAGAAGCTAGCTTCTATATATAAGGTAAGTACTAACTCTTACTAAAATTAAGGCCTATACTTAATTTAAGTAAACTATATATTAAACCTAACTCTAAGATATAGTAAAAGAGTACTATAAAATAAATTATCTTAAGCTAGTAAAAGCTTACCCTTTTTCTAATAATAAAAAGGTATTATATTTATACTATAACTTTAATAAGTACTAAAGCTTAATACTTATATAGCTAAGAACTAGGAAAATTAATTTAAAAAGCTTTCTTTTTTCTTAATATATACTTAATATACTCTTACTACTTTACTTATATAGAAATAGTAAAGAAATACTTAAATATATTATTATTTTTTATTAAAGATTTACTAAAAAATATAGCTTTCTTATAAACCTACTATAGAACCTATATAAACTTAGGTAGTAATTATTAAACTATAAAATAACCTAATTAATTACTTACTAATTCCTCTATTTATTCTTTATTCTATACTATAAGCTTACTCTCTAAATTTATAGTAATTATAATTATAAAGTAAAAGTAAAGTATAAGCTTAAGGAATATATAGCTTAAGTTTATAAGTACTAGCTAAACCTATAGTATATTTATATTAAGTATTTCTTATTCTTTCTTAAGGAAAAATAAAATATACCTAGAAAAAAGCTATAAAAAGTAAAAAAACTAGCTTATATTAAACTATAAATATACCTTAATTCTATACCTTCTTTTCTTATTTTCTAACTTTACTTTTAATTTTATTCTTCTTAATTATCCTTCTTACTAGATTCCTTAAGTTCTAAGGATTTAGTTAACTTAGGGATACTACTTAAGTAGGTAAGAGCTAGACTTAATATACTTTTAAAGTACTTAAGTACCTTAGTAATATAGTTAACCCTATTAACTAACTTATTAAGCTAATTAGTTAATAGGCTTATAGTTATAGCTATAAGTATAATATAAAATTACTTAAGGGCCTAGCTCTTAGCCTTTAAGGTAATATTCTTAAGCTTCCTAAGCTCCTTCTATACCTTAGTTAGTATTATATAATATTATATAATAGAACTAACTTATACTTATAGTATTAATACCTCTCTTATATAGAAGAGCTACTACTAAGGCTTAGGTAGCTATAATAATAGTAAATAGTAAAGGCTTATAAGTTTTATATATATATATATAAGCTATATAGCTACCTATTACTATATTAGCTTAGTCTTAGTAGAGATTTATAATACTATCTTTACCTATCTATATAATATATATAGAATAGAGGATATCCTATATTACCCTTATAGTTATAATTATAGGGGTAGTAATAAAAGCCTTACTAAGAAACTTATCCTTTAAAGTAGCTATACCCTTTACCCTAGCCTTTCTCTTTACCTACTAAGGATTAGTATAGTTATATATTAAGACTATATTAAGAGAAGCTTACTAATATTACTAGTATTATTATTATTAGTATCTACTTATAGAAGTATTAGTAATAATTACTATACCTCTTTTGCTTAAGATTTATATTAGGTTTATTATTATTATTATTATTATTATTATTATTATTATTATTATTATTATCTTTAGCTATAAGAAGTTAGCTATTATAGTAATAAGACTATAGTAAAGCTATAATATTAGTAATGCTTAACTAAGTAAATATATATATTAGTAATCCTAGAAGAGGAAAGGATATTAGCTTAGTAACTTAGACTTATAGCTACTATAGGTATAGCTAGGATCTAAAGATAGGGAGATTTATAAAAGTTATTAAAGAAAGAAAAAAGAAAGGAAGGTATTATAAGCTAAGCAAAAGGACTAAATACTAAAATCTAGAGTAATAGCTAGTAGCTATTAATAGCTATAGAGCCCTAGGCCTATACTAACTACTAGCTACTAATAGCTAAGTACTAGATAACTAACCTACTAATAGCTAAATCTACTTACTTAAAACCTAAACCTCTAGCTATTAGCTACTAATAGCTTAGCGCTATATAGCTAACCTACTATTAACTAAACCTACCTACTTAAATCTAGGTCTCTAACTATAACTATAACTATATAAAGATCCTATGCCTTAGCTACTAGTATACTTCTACTATATAACTAATATAAGCTTACTCTAAGTAACTTTTTTCTCTTCTTTTACTCCTTATTAAGGTTTTTTCCCTAATTATAAGGAAATAGAATAATTCTAATCCTAGTATAAAAAACTATTTACTTATATATAATAATAGTATAAGGGGCCTAACCTAGGCTTACTATAGATAGGATATAAGTTTTTATCTACTTAGTTTTTCCTATATCTATATAAAGTAAAAGTACTATCTACCTTCTAGGTTTATAATATATAAATATAATAATAATAATAATAATTATTTAAAATTAATAAGTTAAAGGGATTTTAAGTAAGCTAAAAGATTATATATAAAACTAATTAAAAGGATTATAAATATAATAATTAATATTATAATTATTTTAATTATATTAATTATATACTTCTAAAAGAATATATCTATTTAGTATTTACCTTATAAATAAGGGTTTAGTTATAAAATCCTAAATAGATTTTTACTTTTAAAAATCTTATTTCCCTTTAATCTAATAATTATCCTATAGCTTATTAAAAAAGCCTTTACCTAATTTAAGATTATTACCTAATTACTACTTACTATAATAATTTAGAGTATTACTATTTATATACTAAAATTATATAATATTAATTTTTTCCTACCCTATATTTTATATCTTCCTTATATTATACTAAAATTATAGTATAAGCTAGAGAATAATATAAATTATTAAAGGTAGCTTATATTAAGGGATTAGGTAGCTACTATAATACCCTAAAGCTTATAAATATACTAATATACTATAACTTTCGCAGCTTTTAATATTATAGTTTCTTTATCTTTACTTTTATTTCTTCCTTCTTAATTATTATATTAAAGCCTAGAGTAAGCCTAATAGATACTAGCAATAGATAAATACCTATTCTACTACCCTTTATATCTTATAATATAGCTAGGGCCCTTATAATAGCCCTTATAGCTACCCTTATAATCGTTATAGTAGCTAGGGCCCTTATAATAGCCCTTATAGTAGCTAGAGCCCTTATAATAGCCCTTATAACCCTTATAGTAGCTAGGGTAGCTATAGCTATAGTAGTAGCCTTAATAGTAGCTACTAGAGTAATAGCTAGGCTAGTTAAAGTTATAAACTTTATAGGGAAACCTTAGAAATATATGTTTTAAATAATTTAAAGGTAGCTAGGCTTATAGATTATTATATTTTATTAGTAGCTATAGAATTTACTAATTATTTATAATATTCTCTAGCTTATACTATAATTTTAGTATAATATAAAGAAGATATAAAATATAGGGCAAAAAGAAATAATATTATATAACTTTAGTATATAAATAGTAATAAGGAAGTATATAAATAGTAATACTTATAATTTATTAAAGTAAGGTTATTAGCTATAATAATTATAATAGTTATTTATTAATATATATATACTAGAGTATCTTAAAAAAGCTAATAGTAGTATATTTATTAATACTTAGAAAAATCTTATATAAAAGAAGTAAAGTTTACTAACTTTTACTTTTTATATAGTACTTAATTAAAAGGTAAAACTACTTAAGTAGCTTATTATAAGGCTTATATTAAGGAATTAGTAATTCCTATTTATTATAACCTAATTACTTTCTACTATATAATTATATATACTAAGTACTACTTAATTTACTTTAGGTAAGTAAATCTCCTTATAAAAAAAAGAATATATTAATAATCTAATTAAAATACTTAGAAATATTATATTTTTTAATATATTTTAATATATCTTACTTACTATAAATACTTATAAGCTTTTTCTTATCCTTACTTAAAATATTATATTAAGTTTTTAACTAAGAAAGATATTTAGTACTATCTTAGTAATATTTATAGTATAAATTATTAACTTATAATAATAAGTAAGTATAAAACTCTTTTAAAAGAGAATTAGGATAATATAATTCCTCTAAAGAAGTTAAAATAAATAAGTACTATATAGACTATCTAAATAAAGATAATTCTATTCTCCCTAAAGAAAATAACTCTATCCCTTAAGTCTTAATACTATTACTTAAACTTAGAAGTTCTATTAGACTTAGTAATTAATATATTATTACTAATTCTAAAACCTATATTATTTTAAGAATAGACTAATTAATAAGGTTAAGATAACTATACTATTTACCTTCTAGGTCTATAGTGTATAAATATAATAATAATAAGGTTAAGATAACTATTTAAAGGTAGAAATACCTAATTATTTTTTATCTAACTTATATAGAGACTATTTATAACTTATATCTTAAGAAAAGTATACCTTTACTACTTAATATAATAAAATCTCTTATTAAGTTAATACTAACTATAGTATAATAAGTTTTAATCTTACCTTAGTTAAAGGTTTAAATTTAATAATTAAAACTTTACTAACTAAGTTAATAAAACTATAAATAAATAATATAAAAGCCTTTATTAATTCTTTATTACTATTAAATAGTAGAAATATTATCTTTATTTTTACTTCCTTCTTAATATTAATTCCTAAAGCTATAGAAGCTATTAATATAAAGCTTTAGTATAATAAGATACTTATATTTAATTAAGTAAACTTTACTTAGTAAGAAGCTTATTTAGTAAATTACTTACTTAAAAGATAGGGTAAAGATTTATTCTTTTTAAGGTAGCTAAATAGAAGTTATAGATAGGAGCTTAAAGAGAATATTTTAAATAATAAGCTTATTAAATAGTTTAAGAAAAGCTATAAAAGCTTTAAAGATAAAGTTAAGGTTTTATATATATATACTAAGAATAGTAAATTAAAATACTAATTATACTAAAATAAGTACCTAAAGAGTAAGGATTAATAGATTATAAAGAAAGAATTAAGTTCTAACTTAATTAAGAAATATAGATTAAGAAAGAAAGATAAAGTAAGAAGAAAGAAAAGAAAAGGTTAGTAACTATTATAATAGATAGAAGTTACTTTTTATAATTATATTAATTAATTATAATTTAAGAATTTATTTACTAATACTTATTACTTAGATAAAGCTATAAAGATATATACTAAAATTAATTAAAGCCTTTATTAAGCTTAAGAAATAATAACTAATTACTCTATTAAGACCTAATTAAAGAGTTTTATTTAGTAAGAGTACTAATCCTTATAATTCTAACTACTCTTAGCTAAAGATTAATTATATTACTATTAATAGTAAAAGGAATCTTAAGTATAAATTATTTACTTTATATATAGAAAACTAAGTTTTAAATATATTATTTATTATTTATTTAATCATACACTACTTTAGCTACTAGCTATCTAGTCCTTCTTCACTAAGACTAGTCTAGGGTAGGAGGGAAAACCTAATTAGCAAGCTATAGGATAAAAACCCCCTACTACCTTTACCTAAGGGGGAAGTAAGTTAGGTTCAGTACGTATGCATAGCGGCGTAAGTTATGGGTAGGTCTGCTTTACTATAAAAGCTAGTCACATACCCGCATTCGAAATTTCCTCATAGGGCTTAGCCCGAATAGCGTCACGGGATATCTTCAATCCTAAGGCAGGTCCAAGTCGTCTTCGCTATCCTTAATCCTTATCTTCCTAATCGTCCTCCTCGTTCGGCGGTATGCTTTCTCTTGCTCTCGCAAGTAATTGCTCTCTCAGTCGGTCCATTGGACCAATTACCGCTGGAGCCGGCGGGGCCGGCGCGTCCGTCCCGGCCCGAGGCCGCTTCGGAGGCCGCCCGAGTCCCCTACGGGCAGGGTGAATTAGCACGGTTAATGTCATTAGTGCTGGTGCATCTCGTGGCGGGCACGCCACGCACCCGTGCTGCTTATCCGGAATGTTAAACCGTATAGGTCTCTCTAAGTAGGCATCCCTCGCTCGCTGCCACTCCTTCTGCACAACGCGGCATGCGCGGGACCACGCTAGGTGCGACCCGTTGCAGTTGCAGCACACCGAGGGGATCTCGCCGACAAAGGCAGGGCAAACCGTATCCCTCGCATGGCGGGCTCCCCTACAGCGGCCGCACCCGGCCTGCTCCCGGTAGTATCGCGCAATGTGTCTGAAGCGGAAGCACTTAAAGCACTGCCTAGGTTGGATACTCCCTGAATAGGGTTCGGTCTGACAAACCTCTGCAGCCACGATCGTGCCTTAGTCGCAGAGCTTGTTCGCATCGGTTGGTTTAGTTAATGATATAACTAGCGACCGGCGAGGCCCGGCCGCGCGGCGGCTTCGCAGCGGTTTAATAGCGTGCACCTTAACGCCATTTGCTTGTTGGATATCCGTAGCGATATCCTCGAGCGAGCCCCCCGTGCGGCTGGTTGAGACCCCTTTAGCAACTACTACGAACTGCCTCGGGACCCGATGCGCACCCGAACCGAAGACGGTAGGGATCTAAGTATTATCCTTCGGGAGATCCGTAATAGACCCGCGGAAGAGGATCGCAATGTCCCCGCTAGGGAGGCGGCGCGAGGCCACTGCGGGCGAGGGGAAGCCCCTTGGGAGGGCACGATTGGTAGCCAACACTGTATCAGAAGGCGCGCGGTTTCTGATATCAGGGGCCATACTTGGTGATCTAATGATAATCTCCCTGCTGAGGCGAGGGGGGATTGGCTTCGAACGTGATGCTGTGAGGGGCTGGGGCGCCCCCTTATCGCGAGCGACTTGGGCCCACGTTGGGGTCTTGTCGGGTGGGCTCTTTAGGGCAGTCGATACTGCTCTTTCGACGGCAATTGTGATTGTTTCTATGAGGAGCGGCGAGATCGGGATCTCGCCGTTTGCGCTTCGGGCACGGCTCGCGGTAGCGTTGGCCAGGACCGCTACTACTCCCCAAACCGAGGGGAAAGCAGCTTCCGGGATAATTGCTTCGAGTTTGAGTTTGGTCTCGACGATAAGGTCTTCGAATCGATCGCGGGTCGTTTCCGTACTGGGCTCAGCCTGCTGCGGTGGGTATGGGTTTCGCGGTGAAAAATTTTCCTCGAGGGGAGGAGGGGGACGGTCTGCAACCTTAATTCCCTCCATTCCGCCCAGCGCGCCCGTCGCACGCGATGCGGCGACGATGCGAGAGCGGAGAGGGGGTAAAGAGGGCCCGCAGAGAAAGTTGTTTGTATCAGAATTGATTTTAGGTGCGCGGCTAAGGTGTAGTAGGGGTAACTGTAGAATATCCATAGTAAAGTTTTAAATATAATATAATTAATATTAATTTATACTTTATTAATTACTTCCTTATTTTAAACTTTTACTAAAATAACTTTTTTATAAATTCTTAGTTTTTACTTACTATACTATTAATCTATCTTTAAAATATATTTTAATACTAAATTTAAAATCTTTATATATATATTACTTAAGATTTAATAGTATATTAAGGCTATAATAATAATATTAATATACTATTAATAACTATTAACTTAGGGGTATATAGCCTTAACTTATTTCTATATTAAGTTTATTACTTTTACTTAGTATATATTAGCTAATTCTTACTAAGAGATTATATTAGCTTTAGTTAAAGCTATATACTCCTAAGTTAATAATTATTAGTAGTATATTAGTATTATTATTATAGCCTTAATATACTATTAAATCTTAAGTAATATATATATAAAGATTTTAAATTTAGTATTAAAATATATTCTAGAAGTAGATTAATAGTATAGTAAGTAAAAACTAAGAATTTATAAAAAGATTATATAATTATAATATAATTATTAAGAAGAGTATATATAAAAAGCTTAAGGTAATTAAGAGAGTTTATATATAGCTATAAAAGAGTAATAATAAGGAAAAGAATATTAAGTAAATTTTTAGTAGTAATACTTTAAGAATAAGATTACTAAATAATAATTAAATAAAGAGAAGGTAAGAGAGAAAGAAGTATACTAAAGTAATACCTTAGAAAGTATTACCTTATTATCTTTAAGGTTATTACTTAAGGTTCTAGCTATATTAATAATAAATAATAAAATACTATAAAAAAGTAATAGTAATCTAATTTACTATTAATATAACCTCTTAATCTTATAGTCTTTACTATCTAAGGGTAATAATAATACTAAAGAAATAATCCTCACCCTTATATATCTTATACTTATATTACTTAATACTTATTTAACTTTATCTTTTAGTAAAAGTTTATAAACTATAAAAAGTTACTTCTAACTATATAAATATAGCTATATTACCTATATTATAAGGTATAATAATATATTATTATTATTATTATATTTATATACTATAAACTTAGAAGGTAAATAGTACTTTTACTTTATATAAATATAGGAAAAACTAAATAGATAAAAATCTATATCCTATCTATAGTAAGCTTATATTAAGCCTTTTATACTATTACTATATATAAGTAAATAGTTCTTTATACTAAGATTAGAATTATCCTAGTTCCTTATAATTAGGGAAAAAACCCTAATAAGGAGTAAAAAGAAAGGAAAAAGTTACCTAGAGTAAGCTTATATTAATTATATAGTAGAAGTATACTAATAGCTAAAGTATAGGACCTTTATATAGTTATAATTATAGTTAAAGACCTAGATTTAAGTAGGTAGGTTTAGTTATTAGTAGGTTAGCTATATAGTACTAAGCTACTAATAGCTAGTAGCTAAAGGTCTAGGTTTTAAGTAAGTAAATTTAGCTATTAGTAAATTAGTTATTTAGTACTTAGCTATTAGTAATTAGTAATTAGTATAGGCCTAGGGCTTTATAGCTATTAATAACTACTAATTATTACTCTAGATTTTAGTATTTAATTCTTTTACTTAATCTATAATACCTTCCTTTCTCTTTTCTTTTTTTAATAGAAAGTAAGAAAGGAAGGTATAGAATTAAGGTATATCTATAGTTTAGCTTAGGCTAGTTTTTTTACTTTTTATAGCTTTTTTCTAAGTATATTTTATCTTTCCTTAAGAAAGAATAAGAAATACTTAATATAAGTATATTATAGGTTTAGCTAATACCTATAAACTTAAGCTATATATTTCTTAAGCTTATACTTTACTTCTACTTTATAATTATAGTTACTATAGATTTAGAAGGTAAGCTTATAGTATAGAATAAGGTATAAGTAGAAGAACTAGTAGGTAATTAATTAAGCTATTTTATAGTTTAATAATTACTACTTAAGTTTATATAGATTCTATAGTAAGTTTATAAGAAGGCTATATTTTTTAGTAAATCTTTAGTAGAAGATAATAATATATTTAAGTATTTCTTTACTATTTCTATATAGATAAAGTAATAAGAGTATATTAAGTATATACTAAGAGAAAAGGAAGCTTTTTAAATTAATTTTCCTAGTTCTTAGCTATATAAGTATTAAGCTTTAGTACTTATTAAAGTCTTAGTATAAATATAATACCTTTTTATTATTAGAAGGAAGGTAAGCTTTTATTAATTTAAGATAATTTATACTATAGTACTCTCTTACTTTATCTTAGAATTAAGTCTAATATATAGTCTATTTAGATTAAGTATAGGCCTTAATTTTAGTAAGGGTTAGCTCTTACCTTATATATAAAAGCTAGTTTCTTAGCTAATTCTTAACTTCTTATAGTAATTATTACTAAGGTCCCTAATATTATTTATAATAAATCTACCTTATAGCTACTATAGTAATAAACCTTATAAGTAAAGTTATATTCTACCTTTTTATATAGCTATAGAATTAAGTAGCTAATTTATTAAGATAGATATTAAGAGAGGGGATAGCTAGTTCTATCTTTAGAAGGTAGGCTAGTATAGCTTTATATACTTTTATAATTATATATAGACTTTAGGTTTATTCTAGTATAAGTACTTATATAATACCTTAGGGCTTACCTCTAGGGATAGTTAGGGTATAGTATACTCCTATACTATAAATAATAGTTAAATAGATAACTTATATATAGATTAGTCTTACTACTTTAAGGTTAACTCTTTATATACTTATAGTAATTATAGTAAGGGCTTACTACTAATATTCTAGCTTCCTCTTAAGGGTATCTATATATAGTTCTTAGAAGAGTTTATAGTAAAGGAAGAATCTAAGGAATCTATATAACTTAATAGATACTATTATTAGATCTCTAAGTTAGGCCTAAGTTTAGTTTATAGTATATTTTTAAGTAAAGTATAGAAGCTTTATTTTATTTAGTTCTTAGGTTATTCTATTTATTTAAGCTTAGTTATTATAGATATCTTAAGTAGTTTTAAGTTAGGCTTAGGTCTTTTCTATATTATATTTAAATACTAATAGATTAGTATTATTAGTAAATTTAATAATTATTATCCTAGGTATATTCTTAAGGGCTTTATAAAAGCTAGAAATAAAGAAAATAAATAGTATAAGTAATAAAGAGAATCCTTAAGAGATACTAGCTTAAACCTTAATAGAGTTAGAAAGTTAGTTATTAAAGTAAAAGTATACTATTTATACTATAAGGTAGCTAGTAAGTTATATAAGAAGCTATCTAAGAAAGCTTAATTATTATAAAGCTATAATAAGTTATTAATAATTAACTATATTAAAAGCCTTTATAAAGTTAAGTTAGAAAAGAGAGCTAAGATATTATATACTAAAGTATTATTAGTATTAAAATACTAGAAATAAAGTAGTAAAAGCGCTATAGTCTTAGAGTAACTATACTAATTAGATACTATTAGTATATTACTCTACTTTAGATAACTAAATAGCTAAGCTAAAGCTTAGAGGGCTAAGGACTAAGATAGTAAGGGCTATTATAATAAAATAAAGATAAAAAGAGCTTATATAATTAAAAAGAATAGAGAGGTTAGAGATTAATTTATATTATAGTACTATTATACTTTTTCTACTATACCCTTATAGTAATCTAATAGTTTATCTTACCTCTTTACTCCTTACTATAAATACTATCCTTAATATAAAGCTATACTAAGCTTAGGCTATATATATAGCTTTAATAATAATAGTAAGGATAAGCTTAATAAACTTCTTTAGCTAATTACCTATCTATCCTATAAGTAGAAGCTCTTTTAATTCTACTATAATTATAATATATTAACTAATAATTATCTTAATAATTTTACTAATAATATTAAGTAAGGATATTAATTACTATCTTAATATAGTTTATTATTTAGCTAGGGTTTTATTTACTTTTAGGATAACTATAATAATTATAGTATAGAAATAAAGTAAGAAGTAATCTATTATAATAATAATATATCTATATACTTTATTAAGAGCCTTACTATTCCTAACTAAGATAACTTAGTTAAAATATATAAGGATATATCTTATAGAGTAATAAACCCTTACTTCCTTAGGCTATAAAGGAATTAGAAGAAGGAAGGTACTTATACTATAACTACTAAATCTTTCTCTTTATAGTAAGATCTTCCTTAGATAAGTTTATACTTTTACCCTCTTATTAATACTATAAAGTAAGTAAGTATAATAGCTTAAATAGAGTATTATATTCTAATAAGTAGTATAATTACTTATATAGCTATAATATCTCTCTAATATAATTAAGAGGTAGGTAAATAAGAGCTTTCTATAGCTTAAGATTCTTTTTATCTATTAGTAGATTATAATTAAGATTAGAACTAGATTTACTTATAGAAACTATATTTAGATTAAAGTATTTTATAAAACTAAGATTCCTTATAATTACTAATTATTTAGTACTATTTTTTATAAGTAACTAAATATAAGATACTTTTAATATATCTAAGTAATTATATTCCTACCTTCTAGAAGTAAAATACTATAAGTAAGTTAAGTTATTTCTATATCTTTTATAAATAGAAGTATTATTTATACCTCTCCTTAGGGCTCTTTAAAATTACTATAGCCCTAAACTAAATTAATTTTTAAGATTTAGGGATTATAAGTTATTTTAAAGCTTATAAGTCTTTTATAACTATTATTAAAGTATCTAGATTACTATTTAATAGAATAATAAAGCCTTAGAAAGATAGCTACTATACTAAGAAAGTTATAGTTATATAGAAGAGCTATAAACCTATAGGCTATAAAGGTTTACCTTAAGAGTTTTTAAAGATTATATAAAAGTATAAAGAATATTAGATATTAGAAAGAGAATTACTCTCTCTAATTAAGGATTTCCTTAATAATTACTATAAAAAGTAACTTCTAGATTAAGAAGACTAACCTACCTTTAAAATTACTAGCTATATATTTTAATAGTAATTTATATTAAATATATTATATTATTAAAGTATATTAATATTAAGCTAATAGTATAGATAGATAATATAATAATATACTTTATATTTAATAATACTTAATATAATATATTAAAATAGCTATAAACTTATAATATTATATATAGCTTATAAATATTAGATAAAAATACCCTACTACTATTAGGAAGTAATATAACTATTATAGTAATAAGTATACTATATCCTTTAAGTAGGGCCTACCTACCTAGCTCCCCTCTTCTTAACTAATATTTTATACTATAAGAATTCTCTATTCTCTTTATACTATACTTTCTTTAACCATTACTAATCACTTACTATATCTGAATATAAAGGAAATCTCGCTAGCACTGACTCTAATAACAGAGGCTTCGACCAGGACAGTCTCTCCGAGGGAGAATTCCCTAGGCCCGCTGCCCGCAAACCACTGCCGCCACCACTTTCTTACACTTCTCCATCCGAACTCGCAGCCTGGAAGAAGGATATCCTCGCCTACGCGATTGAGTTAGAAAATACCCAATCCCCTAGAGCTAATGCTTCAGGCTCGAGCTCGACTTTGACCACCTGTCAGGATCTGTGCAGACGCTGGGGATATCACTGTCCCGAGCTACAGGAAGAAGAACGGTTTGTCTCACGGATCTGGAGGCTTCTGCCACCAACTGAGGGGCAGGTCAAAGTTGTCAGTGGGCGTGTGCTCAAAGAATCGATCGCAAATTCTCTGAATAGCTCCTTGACAAAGGGAACGCCCCTAGGAAAGGAGATGTTCTATATCAATCATGCATGGCCCGGGGGATCCAATCAAACAGACGGAGAGAAAGAGATCCTGAAGACCCTGGCCCTGACCCTTGTGATTTGTCTTCTAGTCTTTTCTTCCTTATTGATCGTCGAGCTTGGTGCAGGGTTCGTATTACCATTGGTATTCGCAACGATATGCTGACCAGTGTCGACAGAGACTCAAAGATAACAGCTCTACTCGATATTCTTCAGCACTGTGGTATCGAATGTCGCTATTGGAGAGTCGACATTAACAAAAAGTCGCTAGACGAGAGCGTAAGGCAGCTCAATGAAAGGTATACCAACATCAAGTGCAGTGGGGTGCATAGGACCTTTGAAGATGGACTGGCCATGGCAGCAGCCCAAGCAGGTAAGAAAGTGATCATATCACTGGGATCGACTGTGATCAACTTTGGTCGCACTCAAGTCCTTGATAACCTCCGGGAGTTGTGCAGAGGTGACAACCTGGTCATCTTCGGACACCAGGGGCCCGACGGCGTCACGGGGCCCGACGGCGACCAGGTTCATCATGATGCCTACCATACAAAACAGTTCAAGGACTTTATGTGGAAGGGGCTGTTAGAAACTGGCAATGAGATATTGAGGAAGACGGTCTTTACTGATAGAGAGTGGGATATCAAGTGCAAAATTCGACATCGGCCCTGGAGACATCAGTTTGTCTTCCATTATGAGGGTAAAGAGAGGTTTCAGGGATTTGTCTCAATCAAATACCACGAACACGAGATTGCTTCCATGATCGAGGAGGCTGGTGCTCCATCGCCGGAAATTTACAGACACCCAGAAACTGCAATGAGTAAGGCTTTCAAACCAACGCAGTTGCAAGATATTGACCAAGGGCAGGGGTTTACGTCGTGGATTGTGCCAACAGGAATGAATTCGTGCTGCCGGTGGACATTGTCTACATTCGCCATTGCGAGTCAGGCTCCAACATTCGTGGAATCAAGTCCGGCTTCGATCTGAGGACTTATTCTGAGGAACAGACTCGCCGCTTTATCACAGACGCAATCAATGACAAAGGCGTTCATATATTCAACGGTGATTACTGCAAGGATGGCCTCACGAGTGAGGGGCAGAAGCAAGCAGCTCAAAAGCTGCCTTACCCGTTGGATCACGTTAAGTACTTCGTGTCTTCGCCTTGCACAAGGCCTTTCCAATCGTCCCGTCTGGTGGTTCCAAGCTTCAACATGACAGAGTCCCAGGCGGGGAAAGCCGGAAAGCCGGTCATCCACATTGACAGGCGTTTACGAGAAGCAACATCCTGGCCACAGGACTTCGAACCCCTTCTAAAAAGAGAGGGGGGCCGTGTATACGCTTCTTACCTCGAAGTCAAAGGTGGAAACGACCATGATGCTGGCCGGGTTGTAGGAGAGACAGAGGTTGATTTCACCGATGCGATATGGCGCGAAGATGGTACGCAAAGAACCCTTCACACGATGGACGCACGCATGGAAGCTTTAGAGTATCCCGAAACTCTCCGTGAAGCCAAACAACGCTTCACCAGCTTTCTGAAAGATGAGGTGATTGCAGCAAAGGCGAACTACCAAGAACATACCGAGTCTGGGAAGGAAGGCACTCCCAAGCGGGTCTGGATGGGACATGGCGGTGCTCTTAATCTTTTGGAAGACAAGTATCATTGCGAGTACACACAAGGCGCTGACGGATGCTGGGAATGGAAGAGCTCGGCTGCTCTTGGCTACGGGGAGGTGCGTGTCTTCAACCTGTGTGTAGACGGCGACGGCGCTGTTGCACTGAAAGAAAAACCTTGGGACAATCACTATGCAAAGGTGTTCGGTAGTCGCTACAGACACTTTGGGTCGGACCTTAGCCTACAGTATAGGCACCCTGACGGATCGCTAGTCGACCAGGAAAAGGACTATGAGGCGTTCTTCTCTCGCGCCCGGAACGAGGTTGTCAAGGTGGTCCAAGAAAAGAGAACAGCATTGTCGGTCCTTCAAGGGTGGGAAGCATCGTAGCGGCGAAAAGGAAATGGGGATATGAAGGGCACACGCAGTAAAATCTAGCAGCAGATACAATTCAATCCGTACACTAATTCGTTTATCTCCCTCGGTCTTTCTCCTTAACTGAACAGCTCTTGACGCGCCCTTCCACTAAAGCAGGATACTCTTTTATCACAAACATAAATGAGACCTAGAGTCCCTCGTCGTCACGCCTCAACGCCAGTCCCAAGCTCATTCCTCTCCGAATAGTTTAATTAAGATGGATAGTCTTACCCAATATCATGTTACTGGGACCTATATAGTTTATTGTCTTGTTTTTCTAGGCCATCAACGCCCCTGCCGCCTGTTGACCAGGGTGGATGAGATATAGAGTGCCAATGATGCCCTGGGAGAGCGAGCCACAGATCTGATTAGCGCTCAACCTTAACTCTCTTGGTACACACAAGCAGCTATTGCAAAGTATGCAGGAGACCACCTCATTTCCCAAGGCCGGCCAGTGTGTAGATATGTGGACAACAGCTACAGGTATAAATAAAGTAGGCCACCCAAGCCATTTCTTCTTTCTATAGCGAAGCTACAATTCTTTTTTACCCTCCCTAGAAACACCTCAAACCAGTATCACTTACTAAGGTCTCTTGCAATATACTCTCTTCATCCCCACCACCCCTCAAGACGCGATATCTACGGGCTTCCATACGCGAGCGACCGTTAAAGCCGGAGTTTATCGACTGTACTATCTTTAAATATAACTCCATCTTCGGCTCTTTGCTCCTGTTTCCACAGGGAAAGCTTGACAGTTTATGTCATAGTTACGAACTAAGTCTCTCGGCCGAAACTACTAGCAATGCCGAAAGTGATGAAGAGTTACTTCAACTCCCATTCATCGTTGCGATTGCAGTTATAGCAACTTTCGATGCGCCTCTATATAAACTTAGGCACCACAAAGACAAGGAAGGTATAATAGAAACACTACAACTCTAGGTGGCGGGAGCTCTGAACGATGCCTTGGTTCCTAGCCCTCTAACCCTTTATCGAATCCGTACCTTACTGCTGGCTACTCTCTACCTTCATTATTAGCATAAAGATTACATAGCTTCAAGATACTTCCAGGCTAGTATAGGGTTGTTTCGCTAGTATATCTTATAATATTCCCCTCCTTAGATAGAGATTTTGCTAACCCTCTGCTTAGGTATAATAAAGGCCTAGATAAACTGAAAACCATACTTCCGGCTAACCAGTACCTCAAAGTTACTTTCGCCAGCCTAGCCTCTATTACGTATAAATCTAAAGAAAGGTTTCTTCTTAATCTTAAATAATAACTTACAAGCTTCTTCTCGCCTATCTACTTATCCAATAACATTAAAAACAATATTTTAGCTCTATTGTCAAGGATAGATAGGCATTTAGTCCCATTAACTTTTAGAGACGATACCTTAGCTATACTCTCTACTAGCATAGAGTGCATTCGATTCAGAGAAGCAACCATCGCATTGCATAACTCTACAATAGAGTTCCCTAAGCGCTACTTTCAGGTATTACAATAAGCCAGCGCCATAAAAATGCCTAGAGGCCTTAGTTTAGGCGGAGTTATCCACACTCACCTCACTCTTAGCTAGCGTCAGGCATTATCAGACTTATTTTATACCGCCCAGCTCAAATATTCCCAGTTGTAAAGCGGCCATCCGAATAACCTAAAACAAGAAATAAGTTTCTATCTAACTAAGTATAGGAAAGCATTAGCGAACTACGTTATTAACTGCCTTCAGACATTACAAGGGATGGCAAAATTGCAAAGAAAGAGATACATTCAAATGTGAGTCTCATTATTAGTTAATCAATGCTATAGTAATTGTCTAACGAATGTCAGCGAGCTGCTTAATCTCCAGCGTCTAGCAGAGCTTTATGCCCATAGCCTATACGGCGAGAAGAACGGGTCGGAACTCGCAAGAATTACTATCGAGTTCTTAAAGCTATGCAAGCCCGATGATTCTGCTTTCCTCCGGGCAAAGCTAGAGAACTAATAGTTTTTGTTAGGAAACTATTATGACTAAGAAGGCCGGCTACTATCCGCATTCTCACTACCATGCCCGATTCTAACAATATAGATAGTCGTACTATATGCTAGAGATAGACACAAAATATTGAGGTAGCGAATAGTAGGTAGATCTACTGTTATTTTATCAATATTAAGTTGGATATATTGTGATAATGGGATAAATACTTAATAGGCTTGCTGGCATTTCTTTTGGGTGACCTAGACCTAGTAGTTATTGTTTTATTAATCACACGGTCTGGTGCGGTGGAGCCATGTTCTTGCTACGGCCTCGGGTTGTAAGCATATAAATAGGACCTAGTATAGCCCTTTATCGTCCCTCCCTGCCAGCTACGATTCATATTCCCTACTACCAAATTCGTTTCTAACAACATAGACAGCCTTACTACATACCAAAGAGGTAATACCTACCTACTGTTCACCATTTCAATATCTTATGTTTGTCTTTTTATCAGCGTTAAGTTTAATGCATCGTGGTATCGGGAGAAATACTTGAAAGGCTTACTGGGAATTTGGGGCTTACTGGAAGTCGTAGTTTTGATCCTGCTTTTCCTAGAAAACAGTGAAAGGATCAAGCTACCATAGGTCCTTGCTAGATCTGTGCATAAACTCTTGGTCATAGTTTCTTTATGGGTAATTGCCGTAACTCAGGTAAGTTAAAGTCATTAGGTTACAGCATAGTTATTCTGAGATAATAATTTAGATCGCCGCGATTATCCATATCTTTGCGAGGGCGGTTGGACAGGAAGCGTAGTGGGCATACACAGCAATTCTTAAATGTATTGAAGTTATTTTAATCTTCGTCTTTACGCTCCTTCGTGGAGATTCGATTCCTTTCGAAGTTATGTACGTGATACCACTTACGTCTTAAGTCGCAACCGTATTGATCACCGCCTACACTCTCTACGCTATTCCATCCAGGAAATCATCGAACCAGGCCCCTCAGCATATAGTCATCCATTCCATAGGTACCAGTATTACTATTATCGCAGTCTTTGCCATAGCGATTGCGCTTTCGACTACCGGAAACCTCCCGAACTTAGTTTAGCCATATAGCATCCTATTCATAATCAATTCGATAGTAGGTTATCGGCCTCCAGAGAGCCAGCAACCCAGCAATCATTCAGAAATTGCCCTGAATCCATATGAACAACCGAGCCGGGCTGCGTCTCTCTGGTAGATCATCCCTGCCATAGTCTTAATAGTCACTATACCCTCTCTCCAACTAGACCTTAACGCCCTTCATTACTCAAGCCTAGAATAATCAAATATCTTACGCTTTCTATAAGGACGTGTATTATTCTAGGCTTAGAAGCGGCCATTGCACAAGGGAAGTTAGCATTGAGGGTCGAGTAATAGACAGGTTTCAAAGACTTATTGATCTATTATCTCGTGGTCGATGGAATAGAGTTTTCTTTGGTAAAAGGAATATTTTTTACTATACTCCCCAAATACTCTCACAACCTGCTACCCTTTTTGATAGGTAATATATAGGCGACTCGTGGAAAGAATCATTGGTTTATTATATAGAAGCCACGTCTGAGTCTTTCCCTAGTCTCAATGGGCGGTGGTGTTAGAGGCCCTGGAAGTTGCCCAATCGGTTTTAAACAGCCACTGACTGAAACATTATGCTCTATCTGCTGATGGTTTTGGTGGTGGATTTAGTGACTGCGTGCCGAGGTCTACTTATATCGCTGCCCTTGATTTCTCAGCCGACTGATATTGCTAATATAGTCTAAACCACAGCAGATGTTTTTAAGACAATAAAGGTTTCAAGTTTAATTCAGTTATCTTAGAAACGTTTACCAATCAAAGTCCATCGTACAGCTAGAAGCATCGCCATATACCTCCTCCAGCTTATCTGCTAGCTAATGCTTCCCTAAACTGTTTGCAAGCTTAGCGTATGTGTGCAAACCGTCTCCAACCACAAGATTCTTAGTCGCCCCCAGGTAAAAAAGGAAGCAAATAGTCTCCCATGCCGCCATTTCTGGTTGAAGTAGAGCGTACACGACTGGCGTCGCCCCATCTTTATCCAGAATATCGGGATTAACCTTGAAGTCTTTTACGAAATGTTCTATCTCCTCTCTATATCCTCGTCTTGCTGCGGCATGGAGACTGCTGATTTGCAGCGATTCGCTTAGCCGGGATCCTTCCCGCAGAAGTATTCAAGCAACATGACGATTTCCAGAGCAAAGAGCGAGCGAAAGAATGGGGGCCTCTTGATATGTCGTGTGGAGTCCATGGAAGCTGATGAAATTGACGTCAAACTCTTCTTGGCTTCTAAGGCCTTGGAGGCATTTCGGATCAAAGAAGCGGCGCGTGACAGCTTCCTTCTTTTCGAAAGGAAATATGCCAAAGGAAAGCATTACTTCCTCATGCACCTTCCGGGCGGCTTTGATTCCCTCGGTAACGTCATGGGCGAGGCCCAGAAGCAGGGCAAGTCGTACGGTGGACCTATGCTTACGCATAGATCCATGTGAAATCGCTTGACCTAGTTGGAAAGCTGGTTTGGTGTTTGTGGTAGTCAAAGTAGCTGTAGTCGTGGTAGTCATGGTGGTCATGGTAAAAAAAAAAAGTAATGATGGAGCTTGGGGGAAGAGATCTCTTTATATATCCGCTGCCCAACACAGGAGGTCACCTAAGCCTACTTAAAGAGGCTGCTGCCAATTCCAACACTTCTGTGGCGATGAGATGGTTGAGCAAGACTGGCAGCATTGGGCCATGAGTTCGTTGGTTGGACGCGTGTTGGTGTCATGAGGTAGACACCGAGTCTGAACCAACAGAATTAGCTGCCTTCCTGATTGGTTGAGTATGACAGCTCCTCCATCTCTACGAGGGTACCGATAGGGAAAGGTGCAGCTCCTGCATACGGAAACTTCAGGGATATGTTTCCCTGGATGACTCGCCACCACTTCGACACGATCCTTGGAAGTCCAGGTCCAAAGTTCCTTGTGCCGGTGCCGGAAATACGCCTCGCCAGAATTAGCATCTCTCGTCTTCCCCTTTCCTGCAATGATAAAGTTTGAGCGTAACTATAAATCACATGGATTTTCCACTCATCTGCAAGGTCATCCACTTCATAATCTTTGATATGCACACTCACCAGGCCGGCATCATGAGCGCTCAGCAGCATCTTATTTCCACCTTGCCCGCTTCTAAGACAGTCTTGATGGAATCATTCATCGACCGAGATGAATTGGCAGCCAAGATTCTTCCCGGTGTCGAGCAAACAGAAGACATTGACTCCTCCAACAAAGCACAGAAAACAAGAAAGAGACGATGGATAAGCAGAGTGCGACAAGCAGGTACGAATTTCTTGTACATTGTGATGACAGACCATAATTGTTATTACAGGAGAACTTTTAGACGTAAGGCACTTGAGTGACTCTCTACCTACTCTATGGGAAAAAAGCTCTTTTAGGAAGGGGCCATTTAAGATCAAGCGAAAAGAGAGGTTTGTTCGTCCTGTTTATGATTAATCCGATAGCAGGATATTGGCCCTTAGGGGGTTGGCAACTTAGCGGTCCGTCAGAAATTGCCCTGACTTCACATGGACACCCAAGCTCAGCTCCGTCTCTCCCTGACAATTCATCTTCGCCACAGCCTTGATAGTCACTACTCGCTCTCCCAGGTTGGACTCAGACGTCCATGTTGCTCTAGCCTCAATCAACTGGATATCTTACGCTTACGGCAAGGACAAGTATTATTCTACTGTGGTTTTACTAGTGGTCATTGGCCGAGGGAAGTGAGCATCCAGGATCGGGTAACGGATCAATTGGTCGTTGACTTATTATCTCGTGGTCGAGAGTCTGGTAACGTACGATAAGCGAGTGTCTCAATTTACCCAACAGTGGAATTTATACCTATTATAAAATTACTTTAAAATTTTTTAGAAAATTCTATTTAAATCTTACTAAGCTAAAATTTTAAGCGCCATCTTATTTATACAATATGTTTAATAGTGTTTCCCAAGGGATAAACCGGTCGTGCTGGTTTATGTTGGCAGAGGATCAGGCGCGTTACTCTGGGCGAGTAGTTGTCACGTCTGGTAATATGCTCAAAGGTATTGAGTGTAACCAAGTTGTATTGATAGCTGAGGTAGCTGCTACATAGGAAAGTGCAATTGAGCGTGTTCTATATACTTGATGGGTCTGATGGGATCACGATGTGAGTAGTGATCCAGCTCCCCGTCAATTGAGGAGTTCATTTAATCATGAGTGTAGCATATGCGGCCCATCTGGTAAGCGTCCCTTCATGTTGATAACTCAAAGTTATTCCTCTTTTATGGCAGGGCGCTCACATCCTCCCACTGGGGTTACGTCATCTACCAAAACACACGATCGTCACACAACGTATCTTTAGTCCTCTCCATCTCTCACATTCAGGCTATTGCCTATTAACAGCACTGCACTTGCGGACTGCGCATTCCCTTTTGCCTTAGCTGGTAATGCGACCCTATCAGTGGATACCTCATTTCGTAGAGTCAAGCGGACTGCCGGTATTACGGGCTTGGTCCCCCTGTCAGCGACAGGCTCTATCTCCTGAGTGCGTGTAGACCTCCACTGTGGTTACTGCAGGGGTATTAGGCCAATCGGAGGGCTTGATAACCGCAGTACCTTCCTCTAGCCTATCTTTTGGTCAAGAATAAAGTATACTCATGATAAGATCTTAGCGATAATCTACCCTTGACCACCTAAAATCGACGCTAATTGTTAAGGACTAACACTGGGGCGAGTTACTTTGCGGAGGTCTACACGCACTGAGGAGATAAGGCAGCAGGTGCACCTACTTGATTGCTACAATTGCGATCAAGGTCCGATCTTTTGCCCTATGATGTAACGATATAGGTGCCTGTTACTGTGACTGGATGTCACAGCCACATAAGATCTAATATCAGGAAGTCGCGATGGTAGGAATCATGTAGAATCCGAAGCCTGACACGTGCGATGCTTATCGATGCAGTTCTGGATTAAACGCTTTTATATCTTCGGCTCCTCTCCAAAGAATATTATAATCTCGGTCTTTAATGAGAAGTATAATGCTGAGTTGATAGTGGGTAAAGAGTTCGTACACGATCTGCCGGGGAGCTTGGACTCTATATTCAGTGACTAGGTAGAGGTCCGGCGAAGTAGGCATTCTGTGTGTAACGGTGCACCTTAGCCGTCACGCCACAGGGCAAAAGATTGGGCTATAATCGCTATTGTAGCAATTACAGTAGGTGCTTCAGCTGCTTATAAAGCCTATGGCTTACGGGGGGACCAAGTCCGTAACACTGGGGTTCGTTAGCATGCAGCTTATCTGCATGTGGTAATGATGATTGGGTTATATTGCAGATAAAGGATGGCGAAGCTGTGAAGATGACTTGCTGCGCCCCCAAAGCGCAGGGTTTATATCACACCACTGAGAACCAAAGAAGGAAAATGAGGAGAGGCGAAACATACAACTTTTAGCACATCTTTGGCCTTGATGGCTTCTCGTCAAGCAGATATCATCTCTTGATCCAGAAGTCGATTATCACGATATCACAACAAATGGCGCTCTCTGTTTCGCCAACTGTGAGTGTCAAAGCCAGTACGGTAGAATGTAGCTCAATAACCTAGTGCTCTAGTATACTCAATAAATCCATCCAGCGCTTCAGGTTCTTCTAAGAATCTCAGCATATATCCATGCCATTCTGACCCAATTTCGGCTGTGTATTCGGCCTTGCAGAACTCCCAATAGTCAGGATACCATCCAGATTGTTCCCAGTCAATAAGTGCCACGATCGTAGATGGAGAGTCTAGGCTGACTATAATATTGCTAGGATGGAGATCGGCATGGGTGAAGATGACTTGGGCGTCATCTGGAAGCATTTTACGATAGGGATCGGGGATCTCTTCTGGCTTCATTCCTGGCCAATGCTCTTCAATGCCTTGTCTGATCATTATCGAGAGCCAGTCATGGAAACCCTTAACAGAGGTGAAAGGGCCAGCTGGAGGCCTGTTATGATTAGTGATAGAGATATCGTAATAAGGGCTACGATCGATTCGGCCTTGCAATGATTAGTCTAAGTTCGACACGCCACGCATATTAGCATGTCACTTACCAAGAAACCGATCATCAGGGTCTTGAGACAGTGTCCGTAGATTCGAGACTACAGACTTCAGTGTGCCCCAGAAACCCATCTTCTCATCCTCGGTCATAGATGGCCAACGTTTCTCGACGGTGACGCCTTTCACCATCTCCATATAAAGAAGTACGTAGCCATCCTCGGTGGACCAACCATATATTTCCGGAACCGGGACTTCTGGAAGCAGTCGCCCAAGAGCCCAGAGGCATTGACCTTCAGAGACACTGACAGTTTCGTCCCGGCCAAACTTGACCGCAAGGCCCAGAGATTCGAAAAACACAGGTGGGGGATTGGCTTTCTCATGATCTTCGGAGGAGTTTTGGACCGCACTTGTTGCTCGCACTTCCGACAGGGTGGGGAGCGGGTGTCCATTATTTCGAGAGAAGAAAGAACAGCATTGAAAGACCACAGTTGGCTCTGAGGGAAGAGAAGCCAAAGAAACGGTCGGGCTTGGTGCCATTCTTGCGTCTTGATTTATATGAGAACAAAGGAGCATCATCCGTGACCGGTGACGGCGGCTGCTTGTTTTCGGGATCGGGTCGGAATATCAGTTGTAGCGTGACTGGATTTTGGACCCTCTGCTAGCAAGGCGTCCAATGGCATCCCCAATTTAAACTGGCTACCCAGCGTGACATTGCACTAACTATTAGGCCTTTGATTGGTTTGGATGTAAGCGCTTACGTCTGAGCACTCCCCAATTATGCGGCCAAACAAAATTCATCACGACCAGTCACCAACGATTTATTTTTGACATCAATGAGTTTCTTAACTTCTAGCAGATTGATTGGCGACTGGGTTCTCCAGCTTCAAACACGACCCAGTTGCTATCGTGGTTATGACTGGATGTTCAAGTGACAGGGACCTGGGGGCTGGCGGCCCGCTTCCTCTTCGCTCGACATCAAGCCTCGTTCCATCTCTGAAGCCGGCTATCATTCGTCGAGCACGTTTTTCATTTTGGCTTAATTTAGAAAACTGATGATTTGCGTCTGCAGACGCCCGAATTCGCATTCTTAGGCGCGGTTCTTCATTGTAGATGTTTTGTCGCATTACCAGCTAAGGCAAAAGGGAATGCGCAGTGCCGATAATAGCTAATAGCCTGATTGTGACATGTTTCATCTCGCGCCGACCTTGGCCGACCCCGTCCAAGTTCCCTTGCCAAAGTTTAGATTTGCCTTGCCTTTTCCTCGACAGACGTGGGTATAAAGATGGGGGAGATGCCGTTTAATATCTCTTCTTTCTTTTGATATCTTCCATCAGCAGTTTCATTGCCATCAAGTTGTTATCAGGTTGTTAAGCCAAAAAGTCATCTTGAATCTCTCCTTTCTACGTAAGTCTAGACCTAGACTTGTCCTAGACCCTAAACGCCCACTAATGCCGTTTCGGGATTTTCAGTCATAGTGCCTCTGTCGAGCATCAAAATGGTTCTTTACGTTTCCTTGGTTACTTACCATGACCAGGGTCGGCGAAGGGCTCCCGCTCACTGGGCAATCATGGTCACAACCACTGAGCACGGGAACGTTGGCAAAGTTTACCATGCTATAGGCTCCCCTTTCCATGGTTATCATCCCGACATCAAACCTACGTACGACATCAGCAAAACGAAGAGAAGATTCACGCGCATTACCTTGGGTACAATGGACGACGCATGGCTGGGTCAGCTTGAACAGGTTGCCCGGTCTATCAAAGGCGCCGACAAGAGTCCGAGCCCTCTTGATCCCTTTGCGGTAACTAGGCTTCCACCATGCTACTCGTTGGCATGCTAATAACGTGGAATAGGGAGAAAATTGTCAGAATTGGGCTATGGACTTCTTGAAGGAATTGGTCAATATGGGGGCTCTGGAGGCTTCGGTTTTGACCATTGCGGAGACTTGTCCCAAAGAATGAGGGCATCTCACCCCTGCGAGCAATCGAGCCCCAGCGCCGATAGCGCGATCGATCTCCAGTCCTATGTAACCCCCAAACGGCCGCGGCTTAACCAGAGCATAATACCAATGGCAAAGGTCAAAGCTATACAAGAACTTAGTATTGGGTTCGCCATTGACAGTGATATGCCCTTCACAATATTCGAGCACACGTTTCTAAAGGAGCTCTTCTATTAGCTCAACCATAAACTAGCACTCTAAATTCCTTAGAGTAGTAATTCTATTACTAGAGAACTATAGAAGATCTTCAAGTCTAAGGCGGATATCATTAAAGCGGAGCTAGGCAGCGCCCTAATAAAAATACACATCAGCTTTAATCTCTCGACATCACCGAACTGTCTTGCAATAAGGAGTAGTTTTATTGGGGTTGCCTCACGTGATGACCACACTGCACAATAGACTTCCTGACTCGGAGGGGTTCTTGAGGGATTTCTTCCCTCCTGCAACTGCCTCACGGGGAGTCAATTGCTCGCCTCGGCAGGTATCTCGTCATCTCACGCAGTCAAGACTCGACTTTCACCCTCCCGCCTTCCCTCTGTATATAGCACTACTACAATATACAGACACTTGCCTCCCTACAGGGGAGCGCGTGCGGGCACTCTCTGACGCTGCGGTCTAACACGCTTACGCATGAGACCGCAGTGACAGGTGATCCGTTGCGGCCAAACTACACACACTCTATCCCTCTTGACTGCGTGAGGTCACCAATAAAATGGCAGTTTTTGCACACTTCATCAACAAATTCAGGTACCAATAATCCAGGCGACTCGCTCTACGCCGTTAGCTAGGTATCCATAGTGGTGAGAATCTTGCCGAGATACTATTTGAAATCTTTCAACTATGAGATATCCGAGGATAGGTTAGCACGGTTATTTACAATAACGTGACTATAAATAATACCTAACTCTCTTACTTTTACCGGTAGCTCGACCCTTCGATCCGGCCGGCTAATATTAAGGCCCATCGCATACATTACTACGGCCATATTCTTAACCTTATTGCCTGCGCGTTTCTTTTCGGTAAAAACGCCGAATCTTTCAAGCTAGAGTTAGATATTAATGGCATGAGAGGTCTTCAGGAGTAAGGTCTTCGCTATTAGCGTTCGAAAGGCCTAATTAGGAAGCTACACAATATCATCAAGTTCATTAGATCCTCACCTTAGCGCAGCGAATATTTTAAGCGCATCGCTTACAAGTAGGAGGACGAAGGGTACTATCTTTGTGAGGAGTCGACCGCCGAGCTTAAGGTCGTCTTAAATAATAAGACACGGTGGAATTCTACTTATATGATGATCAAGAGGGCTTTGCGGAAGTATACTGACATCAGGGCCTATATCTTTACACTCGAAGGCGAGAAAGATAAAGAAAAATGTATCCCTACTGATGATATCTTATCTAACGAGGATTAGCGCGTGCTCAGTGAGGTCAACGAGATACTTACGTCCCTATATTATCAGACGATGTAAACCCAAGGCTTAGGTAAAGGCGATAGCTATGGGCGCCTATGGGAAGTTCTAGTAGGAATAGAATACCTACTCGAGCATTTTAAGGACCAGAGAGGCTTCTATAATGAGGTCACGACCGAAGCAATAAGGGGGACGAATCTAAATAATCTCGAACTAATTGGAAGAGCGTCAACATCTCTGAAGGGGGCTAATATCTGGTCGGGCCATTCCCGCTATCGCTCTGCTCGCTTTAATAAGGAATAGATCTATATACCCCGCCAGCAAAGTCAAGCGCCAGCTTTTACGGTAGCTGCCTTGCCGGAGCATTCTTAAGCTAAGTATGCGGCGTTTGATAAGCCACTGGTGTATAAGATTTCCCAAAAGAGCTCATTACCAGCAGACCACCGAGCATATTGTTGGAGATCACAAGCGTGAGGCGACCAAGTCGGTGACAAGGTGTGGAAGAAGGAGGAACATTCTACAAGAAATCGTGCCTGTACATAAATAGTGGTTCCACTACTTCACTTTGAGATAGAATTAAGCAACTAGCATCTTCTCATTTCAACACATATACTCGAGCATCGATCAACAACGGCTGGCTGGAAGAAGCTAGATGAGTACTACAGCAAGCTCGGAGAATCTCCCTTGTTCGCGGCAGCAGTCATCCTTCATCCGAGATTTGGCATCAGCTGGTTAGAGGCTACTTGGGCCACCGAGGAGCAATTGGTCTGGGTTCGCGATGCGAAGACAGGCATAAAGGACTACTTCGCGCGGTGGTATCAATCAAATCAGCGGAAGGATGAGTTACAGTCGAAGTCTGCTCCATCGTCAACGAACAGGGGTAAACAGTAATATTATTATCTAGTGGAGCTACAATTACCTATGCTCACCATTCTTTAATAAAAGGTGATAGAAAAGGAGCTTTATATGGTTCTATCTTTACAGTTCTATTAGCGACAGATGCGGTTGCCGGGACGAATTGCCGAGTCCTTTTTGTCAGCCGTGACGAGCCCGAGATCCGACACGCCCTCATAGACGACGCGCGCGAGAGCTTTGCCGAGTACAAGATCATGCCCGAAGACGTCCGGTCCGATACTGCTGCCTACTCCCGGTCCATCGTCAACAGGAAACTCCCCAACAAAAGCGATGATATCCGGTCGACCCTCTCCGAGGCAATGACCGATCGATGCCAAGGCCAGTTCCTCTGGCTTAAGATGCAAGAGGAATCCCTTAGGAGAGGGATGAACAAGAAACAACTTCAGCACGCTATTGCAAATACCCCAACTGGGCTTGACCATCTCTACGACCATAACTGGACTAGAGTCACCCGGTTAGGAGAATGGGAGAGGCACAGAGCCTTCGCCCTGCTGCGCTGGACCGCATTCGCACTACGACCCCTGACTATCTGCGAGATCACCGAAGCTGCCCTCATCCTCGAATCCGAAGACCTGCCATTGGAAGATCTTCCCGATGTTGTGGATGATGATTACGTCAACAGCGAAATAGTTGGTCTTTGCGGCCCTCTCTTAGAGGTCAGGAATGATCCCGCCGATCCTTCTCCAGGCCGACGGACAGTGCATTTACCGCACTTTTCCGTCCGACAATATCTTCTTTGTCAGCTTCCTACGCCAGGCTGGATTCGGCAGAACGATCGCTTGCAAATCTCTCACGAGAAGCTCCAAAACACCGTGCTTGCCAAAGCCTGTCTTCAGTATGTCAGCTTGCGCCAAGTTTGGGATGGCATTGTCTATGATTCTCCACCCCCTCTTGGCGTATCATTTCGAAGGTATGCGGCAACGACTTGGCATCAACATGTCAACTCGGGCCTGCGTAACGACGCGGAAATAGCAAAGCTCTCCATGCAATTTCTGAGCAGGAATAACCCTGTCTGGGATTCCTGGAGGACATTAATCGAGTCGGAGGATGCAGAACGACAGGGCAAGGAGGCCGAGACCATCGCACCTGGCCCCTTGTACTACGCAGTAAAGCTGCACTTGACGGACGTGGCAATTTCCCTCGTCACTGAACAAAACGTGAATGAGACCAGCAGTCTGGGAAGGTCAGCTCTTGGCGTTGCGTGCGCCAACGGGTCCGCAGGGGTTGTTGACGTACTTCTGAAGAAGGGGGCGGACCTCACTGTTACAAATAGTGATGGATGGACGCCGTTGATTACGGCATCGAGCAACGGCCACGTCGAGGTGGTCCAGCTGCTTCTCGAGAAGGGGGCGGACATCTCGGTCGCGGACAGGAATGGATGGATGCCTTTGATTGTAGCATCACGTCATGGCCATGTCGAGGTGGTCAAGCTACTACTACGAATTCCTAGTGTCGATGCCAGCAACACGGACCGCTTTGGCCGCACAGCGCTCTTCTTGGCTTCAAGGTATGGACAACATCAAGTGGTACAAGTTCTGCTTTCAGACGGGCGTATCAACCCGGGCATCAGGGACTGGTACGGTTCGACGCCGTTGTTTGCTGCGGTAGCGAACGGTCACTTCGAAGTGGTGGAGCTCTCATCGCTGGAGGCGCAACCATCGAGAAGCAAGACGGTGTCTGCCGGGGTCTGATATGGTGGGCACGGCGCACTGGCAATCCTCGGGTGCTCCAGCTCTTAGTGCAGCATGCTGAAAGGGCTGGCAGTCGTATCCCTGACGACCCTACTCCCAATGATGTCATCTCTACTCCGTTTGATCCCGAAACCGCTTGGTGCGACTCCTGTACGCTGAGCATCCGGGAAGGTTGCGGCTACTCTTGCAGCGTGTGTGACAACGGGGGTTTCTGCTTGTGTGCGGAGTGCTTTGGCGGAGGTATGCAATGCTGTGAGGACTCTCACGTTCTAGTGCTTCGGTGAGCGCCCAAGATATCAATACCGGCCATACCGGGCCTACCGGTTGCATGTGCTAGAAAGAACTGCGACACTTCTATGTTCAAGCTACATATAAACGTCAAAACATGTATTCTCTTCCTAAGCCTTAGGACCCTCTCGAATGCTCGAGGAACTCTTTGGTCCTCGCATCACTACCTCCTATTACCATCATTTCAAGCTTATAGCGTCTACGGTTCGGTCCGAAGCGAAGGCTTAAGAACATAGATCTTTCTTAACCAACCCGAAGACAGAGTCAGACGTTGTTCATCACGTGTTGTCTTGCAAGCAGCACTCGTTCTGTAGGGGTTCAAGCTCTTCCACTAACGGCGAAAAGAAAAGCCTGCTGTCACAACCACCCCTCTCATGAGCAACAACTTTCAATCACTAAAGATATCCTCACTGGCTACATATGCAAAGAAGCGAAGGGCCTCGATAACAGATTACACAAGTATTGTGGCCAATTTCCATCTACTGCGTGTGACAGTAGCCACCTTGATTCACATTGGCCCTACTCCCTTCTCGACAAGAAGCCTCACTACCGCTTCATGGCCATTCTGTGAGGCCCATGAGAGCGGCGTTGACCCGTATTTGTTACTGGCGTTAACGTCTGCTCCCTTCTCGATTAGAAGCCTCGTTATCGCTGTATGGCCGTTCTGCAAGGCCTAGAAAAGTGGTGTCTATCCATCCTTGCTGCTAGCGTTAACATCTGCTCCATTCTCAATTAGAACTCTCACAACCGCTTCATGGCCGTTCTACGAGGCCTATAAGAGTAGCGTTAACCTGTATTTATTGCTAGCGTTAACGTCTGCTCCCTTCTCGATTAGAAGCCTTATTACCGCTTTATAGCTACTTCCTAAGGCTTAGAAAAGTAGTGTCTATTTATCCTTACTGCTAGTGTTAATATTTTCTCTATTCTTAATAAGAACTCTTATTACTTCTTTATAACTATTCTATATAGCCTATTATAAGAGTAGTATTAATCTATTCTTATTATTAGTATTAATATTTACTCTTTTCTCTATAAGATCTTTTACTATTACTTTATAATTATTTAGTAAGGCTAGCTAGAGTAATATCTATTTATACTTATTACTAGTATTAATATTTACTTTCTTTTTTATAAGAAGCCTAGCTACTACTTTATAGCCCTTCTATAAGGCCTAGAAAAGTAATATCTATCTATACTTATTATTAGTATTAATATTTACTCTCTTCTTTATAAGAAGCCTTATTATTACTATATAATTATTCTATAAGGCTTAGAAAAGTAATATCTATCTATACTTATTACTAGTATTAATATTTACTTCTTTCTCTATAAGAAGCTTTACTATTACTTTATAGCTTTTCTATAAAGCCTAGAAAAGTAATATTAATTTATCCTTACTATTAGTATTAATATTTACTCCTTTCTTTATAAGAAGCCTTACTATTACTTTATAATCCTTCTATAAAGCCTAGAAAAATAATATTAATCTATCCTTACTATTAATATTAATATCTATTCCTTTCTTTATAAGAAGCTTAGCTATTACTTTATAGCTTTTCTATAAGATTTAGAAAAGTAGTATTAATCTATACTTATTATTAGTATTAATATTTACTCCTTTCTTTATAAGAACTCTTACTACTATTTTATAATTATTTTATAATACCTAGAAAAATAGTATTAATCTATATTTATTACTAGTATTAATATCTATTCCCTTTTCTATAAGATCTTCTACTATTACTTTATAGCTATTTAGTAAGGCTAGCTAGAGTAGTATTTATCTATACTTATTACTAGTATTAATATTTACTCTCTTCTTTATAAGAAGCTTTATTATTACTTTATAGCTCTTCTATAAGGCTTAGAAAAGTAGTATCTATCTATCCTTATTTTTAATATTAATATTTACTCTCTTTTTTATAAGAACTCTTACTATTTCTTTATAATTATTCTATAAGGCTTATAAGAGTAATATTAATCTATATTTATTACTTATCTTAATATTTACTTTTTTCTTTATAAGAAGCCTTACTATTACTTTATAGCTATTTAGTAAGGCTAGCTAGAGTAATATCTATCTATTCTTACTATTAGTATTAATATTTACTCTCTTCTCTATAAGAGCTTTTATTACTACTTTATAGCTATTTAGTAAGGCTAGCTAGAGTAGTATCTATCTATCCTTATCCTTAGTATTAATATTTACTCTCTTCTCTATAAGAACTCTTACTATTACTTTATAACTATTTTATAAAGCTTATAAGAGTAGTATTAATCTATATTTACTATTAGTATTAATATCTATTCCCTTCTTAGTAAAAAGCCTTACTATTTCTTTATAATTATTCTATAAGGTTTATAAGAATAGTATTAACCTATATTTACTACTAATATTAATATTTATTCCTTTCTTAATAAGAAGCCTTACTATTTCTTTATAACTATTCTCTAAGGCTAATAAGAGTAATACTAACCTATATTTACTATTAGTATTAATATTTATTCTTTTCTTAATAAAAAGCTTTACTATTTCTTTATAATTATTCTATAAGGCTTATAAAAGTAGTATTAACCTATATTTATTACTAATATTAATATTTACTCCCTTCTTAATAAGAAGCCTTACTATTACTTTATAGCCTTTCTATAAAGTTAGCTAGAGTAGTATTAATCTATTCTTATTATTAGTATTAATATTTACTCTTTTCTTAATAAAAAGCCTTACTATTTCTTTATAACTATTCTATAAGGCTTATAAGAGTAGTATTAATCTATATTTACTATTAATATTAATATCTACTCCCTTCTTAATAAGAAGCCTTACTATTACTTTATAACCCTTTTATAAAGTTAGCTAAAGTAGTATTAATCTATCCTTATTATTAATATTAATATTTACTCTTTTCTTAATAAGAAGCCTTACTACTTCTTTATAATTATTCTATAAGGCCTATAAGAGTAATATTAATCTATATTTACTACTAGTATTAATATCTACTCCTTTCTTAATAAGAAGCCTTACTATTACTTTACAGCTTTTCTATAAAGTTAGCTAGAGTAGTATTAATCTATCCTCATTACTAGCGTTAACATTTACTCCTTTCTCAATAAGAAGCCTCGCTACTTCTTTATGACTATTCTGTAAGGCCTATGAGAGCGGTGTTGACCCGTATTCGCTGCTAGCGTTGATATTTGCTCCCTTCTTGATAAGAAGTCTCGCTACCGCTTCATAGCCCTTCTGTAAGGCTAGCAAGAGCGGTGTCGATCCATGCTTGTTCCGCGAAGTCGTCGAAGTGCCGTGTGACAGAAGGAGACTGACCATAGATTTTTAACCTGTTCGTGAAGCTAAGAGCATTGCCTCGTCCTCATCTTCGTCCTCATCTTCATCCTCATCTTCATCCTCATCCTCATCTTCGTCTTCAAAACTCTTGTCAACTTCCGGAGTTTTCAATGTATTGGCTCCCGCCTCAAGCAGCTTCCAAACAAACTCTTTGAGAACAAGGTCATCGTCCCTGTAAGATAGCTCTTTCAATGCAAAATAGACTGCTCCGTCGAGTTTCACGTTTTTCTCCAGCAGCTTCAAGAGCAGCGTCTTGTTTCTGTTACGAATGGCGTAGAAAACGAGTGCAGTCTGCTGCCCGAAAAATTTGAGATCAGCACCAGCCTCAATCAACTTGAAGATCACCTCCCCGGCTTTCTCTGTAAGGGCGATGGTTAACGATGTCTCGCCATCTTTGTTTTCAGCGTTGACGTTCACAAAACAGTTCGTCCGCGGTCCTATGTCTTCGTCCTCAGTGCTACTTTTTTCAATCGCGTCATGTCGATGCTGCCATTCGATCAACCGATTCAGCAGCGCTAGTGCCATTTCCTGGTGACGTTCTCTGACGGCGAGAAGTAGTGGTGTGTTCCCGTCCGAGTCTCTACCATCAACCTGCACATCATCCTTCTGTAGGAGTGCATCGAAAGCGCTCTTCGAACCAAGTGCAACCAGAACATGAAGCGGCGTTGCTCCAACAAATGGCCACCCCATGGGTGTCTGGACGTTATGAGGATCCATGACTCTCCATACGCTCGCAATTTTCCCCAAGGATTCAGACTGTCGATCCAATTGAATGAGTGGGAGAAGATCAGGTTGAGGGATTCCTTCCCGTTCCACTTCCCGGATGTGGTGGAACACAAACCGCACTACATATGGTAGCAGTGGAAATCTTGCTGAGAGTGTGCCGCGAGACAACTGAGCCCCTTCCAACACTTCCCCCAGCGTCAAGTACCTGAGACAAGACCTCGATATTTCAAAGTTGCCAGCTCCGATTAGAGATTGAGAGGCATACTCATGTCTGACGTGCTTGAGAAACTTTCCGAGGACATAGTCAGCAACTGATTGGTGGACGAACTGAACTTCCCGGTCAGAGTCCTCTCCGCCAAGTTCGTATTGCTCCCAAATCTCACGGGTTTGAAATTCCACCAAGCCTCTGGAAATGTGTCTAACATGCCTCTCGAATTGGGCCAAAGTATCTGCCCAACTTTCGTGGCGTCTGAGTTCGGAGACAGTCGTGCAAGTCATGTCCTTATCGGTAGCAAGCGCCTCCCGAAGCTCTTGTGCAGACAAGGGTCGCTCAGCAAATAGAACCCACAGGAAGAGCTTAGCCATCTGATGTTTTTCTGCTTCAGTCACGCCGCTCAGAATGTCGGCGTATAGCTCGTCAAGTGCTTCTGGGGTAGTCGTGAGCTTTTCGTGCAGCTTCTCCGCCTTGATGCCAGTTGCGTTCCCATCAATCACGATGTCAGTAATTAAGACTGCCCATTGGAATCCTCCGTGAGCCTTCAACAAGATCCCCTTCTCGATCTGCTGGCGCTTTGCATTTGGTTGAATTTCCTTTAGTCGCTCTCGAATAAACAATCGGATGTCTTTGTCATTTCTCTCTTCCACAGAAATCGTTGGGATCGTGTCAAGGCCAAGGATTGGGTAATGTCTGGAAGAAAAGCATATCTTCACCTGCGCTTCTTCGCGTTCGATGTCGTTCATGACGTCTTTGAAGTAGGCTAACAAGCCTCTGGCATAATCTTTTCCGCATTCGTCAAGCGCGTCGACAAAGATGACTACGGGCCGGTTCTTCGTCCCCTTAGTCAAAACCTTAGACATGAAGTCTTGAAGTTCTTGCTCGGGCCAATCCCATCTATTCTCCTGGTAAGCTCCGAATTGTCTCTCCCGATCTTGAAACCGTTCAGTGAGCTCAGAGAGGTACCCCGGGAAGGACATGAGCATGGAGTGCAGTAATGCACGGAATACACCCAGTGGTGACTTCTGCAGAAGCATTCCCCGACCGTGAATGAAAAAGGACACAACGAGCTCCCCGGTCTTTCTGTGATCCATCGTTGTAACGGCGAACTTCATGAGAACGGACTTTCCGGCCCCGGGATTCCCTTTGATCCAAAAAAGGCCTCGTGGTTTGTTCATCCAAGCCTGGTAGTGCGAATCCTCCAGGAGCCACTCACAGGTGTCCTTTGCGGAATGAATGTGGTAGTACCTGGACTTTTCTTCTTTGAAAGAAAGCGACCTGAGACATTCTATGCCGGATTAGTGGCTTGTTGTAGATTATTCTCGATCTACAGACCCATGTTCTCGTTTGAAAGCGATACTGATGCTGGAGGAGCCGTTAGTAGATTGTCAAACTGTAGAGTCAAGCCTCGTTACTCACAACTACTTCCAACTTCCGTACTTGCGATAATAGACTTGCTTTGCGATCTGCTTTCTAGTTGCCGTAGAGCGATCAGAACACGTCTGTAGAGCTCGTCGTATTGGTTGGTATATTTCACCATCTCGGAATGATTGCGGTTAAGTGGATGTTGGTATTTACTGCCGCATGTTGCCGATGAGACGTCGACTAATACTTCGAGAGGTCCAGAGAGTTTCCATTTGCCATCTTCCATCTGAACGAGACGTAAGCAACATTTCATGACAGCAATATAAAGTCTTTCAAGAGCACACCTTCACTGCAGTGGGAGATTTCTCTGTTTCGTAGAAGGAGACAATTCTCGGACGCTTTTCGCCGAATGCGTTGCTGAACTCCCTCCGGAGGCGTTGAAGGAGCGCTGAGTTCTTATTGAGCGACTCAAGTAGGCTCCTGTTGGGGTAGTCTTTAACCAAAGGAACGAGTGATTCAATAGCCATCCCTTGGTGAGGGACACCGAAAAAACAGGAATCCGGAAGTAAACTCCAGTATGGATGCATCTTCCTCGTCTAGGTCTTTCAACTTGACTATGGCCTGCGACTCGGATTGTAAGTATGTGGCGGAGATTTTGCTTCCTCTCTTTGGTGGGGGCAACGCAAACCTCCTTAATGACAAGACCCCCGAGACTGTGTCCAATGAAACTTATGGGGCGAGATTGGCCGAATTCCTGACCAGATTAGCTAGACGAAGCAACTTAAATAGGAAGAAAACAATTCTACAAACCCGAATGCCTTTCATGTCAATTTGAAGCGCATTGCCCAAGTCCGTCAAGTTCTGGAATGAACTGCTCCGAATGAGTCGAGTATCATATCCATAGATTAAGATCCTTGCATGAGGAACATCTAGCGGAAGAGCATCCCGGAGCCACATAAAGGGCCCATGCCTTTCTTTGAAGGAACCGAACGCGTGCCCGCCGAGACCAGATATTGCGATCACACTGAATACACATGTCAATGTCGTATATGCTGCCGCGAATCCTTTGTTGGCTCACTCGACATAGCAATCATCGTCTTTGGTGTGTTGGAGAGGCGTGAAACCCGAGAAGTGAGTATCGAACACAAGGGATTTTCTCCGGTTGAAGCCATCCTCATCTGAGGTATCCTCCGCCGGCAAGTTGAATACCCATTCATATCTGGAGCAATCGGACAAACAGTCTGGGAGAGCATGAAAACTCAGAGTTGCGACTTTGCTGTTTTGCTCGACAGGGCTGATCGCAAGCGAATGAACGGCAACGCTCGCGCCGGCTTCTATGGAAAGGATCCTCTTGACGAGTTCACGGACCTCTGCCCTGGTTTGACATTCACGGGGGATCCCTCGTAACCTGAAATTTTGGTGGCGATCGGTTGACATAACGCTGCTGCGCTGGCGACAGATGCAAAGAACTTGACAGAGAGAAAAAGTGGAGAGGAAAACAGGTATTTTCTAGGGCTGGTACTCCACTTTATAAAAGCAGAGCAAAACCCCGGGCACCACCTATAATGCAGTGAAATATCATACCTGAGGTACATGGGCGCCCGCCAAGTCTCAGCTTGGACCGCAGTACAATTTTTGTCCCCAGGCTGTGTTAGATTTAGCCAAATGACATTGAAGGGCGAGTGATAGTGCCTGAACCGACGTGACGTGACGTGACGAATGCGCGCGTAGTGTCTCAGATCATCCCCAATCGGACTGCGTGAGTAAAGTAGGGCGGCAATGCCCGCCTGCCTTGTTTGTTGCCTTGCTGCCTAGTAATTAATCGTCGCGAAATACCACCGACAGCGCATCCTCTCGCTATGCCTACACCAGTTGATGGGCTTCAGGGGTTTGCACATTTGACACGCAGTTCTAACCAATAACACCAAATTACTGGCCTCCACGGGCATGCACGTCTTTGGTTTGCAACCTGGTGGCTTGTCCCACCCTGAAGGCGAAGCAGGCTCCAAAGCAGTCAACACACTGGCGGCCTTCTTTCAAGCCAGCAGTCCCGGCCCAATCTTGCGATAGCGAGTGCATCACATGCTGCATGGTTCTCTTTACCAGCCCATAGACTGGTTCCAACAACGCACTCTCCCAAGGTCTCGCCTGTTAAGGCTCCGATGGGGCCTTGGGCAAAAAACGTGGCCAGGCGGCCTGAAAAATGCCCGTCCACAAGCATGCCACTAACAGCAGCGGGAAGAGGAAAATTTTTTCAGGAGTTGCTGGCGCTCCCTGTTTCGAGTGAACCAGCTGCTACAGGGTAAGAGCATGCGGTGCGACCAACCACAAGTGCTCTCCGCGAACCTGGGCCAATCAATTTTTGTCGGTCTGATCAGGCTGCGACGGCACGTAGCAGCTTAGCCGCCACGAAGTGATGGCAGTTACCAGCCCGTCTGCATCCCGGCGCCAGACATACAGGAGAAGCAAATCAGCTTGCGAATAAGTGCTACGGCCATGATCTCTCCATCCTGCATCATCCGGCACGGCTTCTGGCCCGTCGCTGCGCAGCCACCCGTTTGCAATACTGAGCACTCGACAGGAGATGGAACCAGAAAAGCGTCCACCATACAAGGAGCATGATGGCAACTGCCGCCAAGACGAAGGCCATCGACAGCAGTGCCATTCCATATGAAAATTGCTGGAAGCGATTGTCGTCACCAAATCTCTCCGTGGCTAATGCCACCTGCATGGCCGACAGAACAACGGACATGTAGACGAAGACGGCCAAGATCCAGCCAAAGTTGCGCTCGAAGAAGGTTGTGTAGCGTGTCGAGCCCGACATGAAGCCGTACGCTACGTTCCGCAGCGAGAAACCGGCCGCACCGAAGCGGTAGAGAGTGTTGAGCCGCGATAGGCGCAGCTCACTATAGCAGTAGCGACTGTCCACTTGGCACAACGTAGATGTATCGATGTGACTAGTGAAATCCATCATGAACGCAGTCCAGGCGTTCCAGTCGATGTTGGCAGGTAGTAGACTCGCCTCGCTCGCGATGCGCAGATCGCTCTTGTAGCAGACTAACCAGGCATAGGACAGAAGTAGGCCGCAGGCGCTCTTGTGAAGCGCTTCGTCAGCGCATAACTCTTGGTCCCAGAATTCGTAGTCAAGAAGGTATTCGGGGATGGGCTTAATGAAGATGCATGTCTCGTGCCACACGAGATACTCGTCAGGGGACTCGGTGAGGTGGATGGTTCGCAGGAGCAGCCTCTATCGATGGAGGGGACGGGCAGGTCGCGGCATGCCGGTGAGCCACAGGAGTCGATGGATCTTGCTCAGCCTAGGGGTTTGGAGGTCCGTCTTGAGGTATGCAAGCGTGTCTTTCCTTGGATCCAACAGCTGGTCGTTCTGTCGGAAATTGTGCGGGAGGGCTGCGTGGGTCGACGATCGGAGGGAGTTCTCCTTCGAGAAGGGCGGTGCCAGTCGGCAAGTCTGGAAGCATAAGATTCAGTAGCTTTCCGTCACATCTCAATCTACACTCACTGCCTGGTCCATTTCGTACAGATTGTGTACACTGACCTTGTGTTTCTTGAGAGATTTCTTTGCTTGTGGCGGAGCGGAGCATGGACAGTTTAGGCGCGGGCTCCATTGGACAATCACGTGGTGCTTGCATCGAGCGCGACTGGGCTGCCACCGTACCTCGCGTTCAGCGTCTCCGACGCAGAAGTACCCGAATGTGCGGAACTAGAACACGTCTCGGCGTGGGCCTGGAGGGCTGAGGAGACGTGGTCACGGCATCGGGGGTATGCCGCGACCCGCGTTTACTAGGCTGATTTAGTGGGGCGTCAAAGCGGCAGCCGGGATTACCTTCACCATGGCTGACTGCGTTGCCATCCTTACGCGCGCCTCGTGGGCAAGGATGCCAATTCGCCTGTCTGAGGAACAGCTCTGATGCCCTGGTGAGCACTGACAGGGATCATCAAACCGGGGGATCCTATAAGGCAGAGCCACTTTCATGCATTTCACAACGATGGGCTTCAGACAATACATTATTATTAGGAGACATGCGATGGCTCATACTGGAAAGGAGCACGAGAACTTGTTCCGTGCAGGCCCTTGCTCATGCTCCGGCCCATCGATGTTCGCGGTCAGCAGTGGTCACTGTGTGGTGCCCACCGCGTCGTGGACGAGATTGGTTGCTGAACGCCCCCCGTACGCAGCCGGGATGCGTGAGACGATCAACGCCAGCACCACACTCGTTACATCCTCGAATTAGTGCGCAAGGGACGGGCCGCTCGGCCCCAAACTGGTCCGCGCGGTAAATAGTGCCCAAATTGGATAGGAAAGCTCCTTCGCATGTCCCCATAGAAGATAGGGTGTCCTTTCACCATCATCGCACGTCAATCTCTGGAGTAACCAGTCCTAATCAGGGAAGTCGAGGAAGGATTGCAGCGGAAAGGGAGAAGGAAGTGGCTGGAGACAAGTGGGGAGCCTAGAGCGAACCAATCAAGGACGGAGTGAAACGGATGAGGTGGTACGGACTGGAAGCTAGTTCAATTTCGATCGACAGCCTCTGTCTGCTGTCGGCTTCCACTGCACTGCAATTTTAGCCCCACCCAAAAGGGTGGGAGGATGATGCAGAATAGAGGCTCAATGAAATGCCCCTTTCTAATCCATTCACCGATACTCTTTTGCACTGCAATTTTAGATGAAGGAGCGCGGAGGGTTACCCCGCATTTCGGGCATCATCGACATCTGCCTCATAGGGTTCACACACGGCATTGTCACAGACCACCAAATGCTCCTTTCTTTGCGTCTCTCTCTCCATAATTCAACGGCCATCTGCCTACTCGGCCTCCTCGGTATCCATCTACCGCTCACGAGCTTGCGGCTGCCAGCGCTCGGCTACCAAACACCTGCTCCACGATGGCCTCCGGGAAGAAGGGCCCCGTTTTTCGCGTTACCGGTCTCCCAGCCTTGCAGCCTGACGACGAGCTGAACACCGCGCTGAAGACTGTCATCGGCGACAACCTATCGGATGAAGAAATATCACAGCTAAATATTACTACGGCTATCGTGCCGTCTTGTTACAACAATGAGCAGGACAGGGTGGCGCTAGTGGAGTTTCGCGGCGGTGTTCCCGATTTCTTGTCCGAGCTAGTGGCGAACCCTCTGGGAGACTGGCAGGTTGAGATGGACGATGTGGACATTAGCTTTGACCAACACTTTTTTCGGATTCACACAGCTGTACACACCAAAGTCAGACGCGCCGGTTACCGCAGAGTACGTAGCATTTCGTCGATGGTGTAACCTGCTCCCGCTGTTCCAGAGCACTGCCTTCTTAATGCTAATCTACTGTGTCCTAGTATAATCGCGATCACCGGCCTCGATGGGCACGCATATGGCTCATGGAGGGGCAAGGGAAACCTTGGGCGGATGTGGCTGCGCGACTTCCTGTCCAAGGACCTGCCATGCTGCCGCACGATGATCTATGGTTACAACTCGAAGCTATCGAGTCATGGGATCGACACGATTATGGACTATGGCCGGGAGCTGATAGAGGAGCTCAAGAAGGTCCGGAACACAGAGGAGGTAAGCGCCGTTACGACGTGCGGTCACGAGAGTACGAGCATGAGGCTGACAGTTACAACGCTCTAGCTAAGACAGCGACCGCTCTTCTTCATCGCGCACAGCTTTGGCGGTATCATCCTTGCCCACGTAGGTCGTCTGCTGTGGCTTATATGCATAAGGCTAAGTAACACCATAGTGCCTCGTCAAGGCGGTCCAGACAAACGAAGACGATCATCCAGCCATAGCAACCCTCCACAGGGCTACATACGGGATGCTTCTGTTTGGTATTCCACACAAAGGGCTAGTGGTAGATGATATCCAGAAGATGCTGGCTGGGCAAGACAACCATCCGCGGAGTGCGCTGCTTCAGCAGATCAGAGACAAATCTGACCTGCTAGCGTTCCAGCTGGCTGATTTCAAGAATCTCATCCGAGACCGGAAGATTGTAAGCTTTTACGAGACGGGGCAGACTAGGCAGCTTGAGTTTGTATGATCATCTGGTATAGATAACACCGTGGGAGATGGCTGACAGTAGTAGGACAGCGAAAGCAAACGCTGGAGAAGGACTGGCGATTTCGTCACGACGGTGGACAGCAGCTCGGCTCTTCTCCAGCTCCCGGACTCTATGGAGGAAAAGATCCCTCTAGACGCCGATCACTCGATGATTGTAAAGTTTGACAATAAGAATAATCGAGGGTACACCAGTGCGCGGGATAAGCTTAGACAGTTTGAGCAGGACGCTCCTACCATGGTTGCTGCTCGTTTTTGTAAGTAGCCTGAGTCCTTCTCATTTATTCTGTGCAAAGGAAGAGTGTCTTTATTCAATTATCATTGTGCTTGATTTCAGCTAACGCCGGTTTCTAGTGCGGGCACAAAACAGACCCAAGCCGTCTATTATGGTCCCGTTTCAGAGGGATAGCACGTTCGTGGGCCGAAAGGACATCATTGCAAAGATACTTGAGCTTGAACAAGCGGCCGCCGACAATCACAGCCGGGTAGCCCTCGTCGGTCTAGGAGGTGTGGGGTAAGTATTACTGCACATCATGCAGTGGGAGGCCCTGCTCATGTCCCTCCCAGGAAGTCCCAGATTGCTATCGAGCATGCATACAGAGTCTGGGAGTCTGCACCACAAACTTGGGTGTTTTGGGTACATGCGGCAAATGCTGCCCGATTCGAGCAAGCCTACAGAGACATTGCTAACAAGGCCGAAATCCCCGGACGCGAGGACCCAAAGGCTGATATCCTCCAACTTGTATATAACTGGCTTCGCGATGAGAGAAACGGCCGATGGCTCATGGTACTCGACAATGCTGACGACGACGAAGATTTCTTCAGCCACACGAGGCCGCTTGAAAGTTTCCTCGCCCAAACACCGAACGGAAGGATCCTCATCACCTCAAGGAACAGAATTGCGGCAATGAATCTCGTCGGGCCGCACGGTAGCATCGTCCAGGTGGAGCCGATGGGTGAAGAGGACGCGCTAGCGCTGCTCCACAGTAGAGTGCCATTTAGCGAGTCTAGCAAGGCTGATGCAAAGACGCTTGTCCAGGCTCTAGAACGCATACCTCTTGCAATTACCCACACTGCGGCGTACATCAAGACAAGAGCACCCATGGCAACTATGTCGGGCTACGTCGAGTTGTTCCGGGAGAGCGAGGCAAATCAGATGCGTCTCCTAGGAAAGGAGGGATTAAAAGACCTTCGGCGAGACAACAGCATACGACATGCCGTTATCGCAACGTGGCAGATCTCGTTCACCCAGATCCAGAAGACGGAGCAGTCAGCTGCAGATTTGCTTGCATTGATTAGCATGTTCGATAGACAGGGGATTCCGATATTCTTGCTGCGAAACGGCACCAGCCAACTAGACTTTGACGATGCTCTGGCGCCGTTGCTAAGCTTCTCTCTTGTCCGGGCAGAGATCGGGAACCAGTCGTTCGAAATGCACCGTCTAGTGCAGCTATCAATGAGAAAGTGGCTCGAGGCGGACAAGCAACTAAGTAAATGGACGAAGGAGTCGATAAGAGTTCTGACTGCGGCATTCCCCAGCGGAGACTATACGACATGGGCAGACTGCCAAGCACTCTTTCCCCACGCAAGAGAAACTATTGGCCACGTAACAGGAGATGAGGAGGACATGTTAAATCAGGCAAATATTGCCTCCAGAACAGGCTGGTTCCTGCTCCTTAGAGGCGAGTACAACACTGCGGAGAAAGTTTTCCGAATGCCGGTGGAAGCAAGAGAAAAGGTCCTGGGGCCAGAGCACCCAGATACACTCAGCAGCGTCAACAACCTTGGGTCGGCGTTGGAGAGCCAGGGCAAGTATGAAGAGGCAGAGGCGATGCACCGGCGAGCGCTGAAAGGATATGAGAAGGTCCTAGGGCCAAAGCACCCAGATACGCTCACCAGCGTCAGCAGCCTTGGGTCGGTGTTGGAGAGCCAGGGCAAGTATGGCGAGGCGGAGGCGATGCACCGGCGAGCGCTGAAAGGATATGAGAAGGTCCTGCGGCCAGACTGATTCTCTCATGGTCAGTCATATGATTTAATATTACGACTGACGTCCATTGGAAACCACCTAGCAAGCGTCTCTAGGCAGATATCGTTACTCTCGGCGTTGTCAAGCATGAAGTATACAAGTTTTGAGCCCAATTCGTATTGATCGATCACCTCCTTGACATAGGAGGCCATATTCTCACCGGAGTGTGGACCGACTAGGCGCGGCAATCCAAGAAGGACATCACGTTTTGCGCCTTCAATGTAAACAAAGTGGCCGACGATCCCGATATATTAAACGCATTTGAAGCAGTCCATAGATCAAAGCTTATATGAACAGAGCTCTTCGCGTTCTTGACCACATTGAACATAATTTGACGTCGGCCTTCGAAGGCTTGGCAGATCCACAAACAGACGGTGGTATGGTGCTCTGGAAGTAGCTGGCTTGCAAGCTCTCCAGCTTTTGCTATTAGCCACCGAAGTCGTTCGCTAGATGCTTGTCGGAAGGTGACATCTTAGAGGATGACGCAGTCCACCGAACGAGCTTTCCATGCCCTTTCATTGAAGTGGGAGGCGAGCTGAAAGCCTAGACCAGCCTACCGCGACAAAGGACGCAAAGAAGAGGAAGCGGACGAAGATGCCAAGGTAAAGGGATTCCTCAGGCTGGGACCGCTCTCACCAAATTCGGCGATTTGGTGCCGACGGAGCAGGTGCCTCGCGGCGTGGGACGTCCCTGATGATGCGTACAGAGCTGAATGGTTCTTCTTTTCATGGCAGAGTCTGCAAGGCCAGTACCGTACTCCGTTGTGGTCTAAATTCGCGCCATGTCGATATATCCACGATTCGTTGATCTTTGTGTCGACGACCCTTTTATGGCGATGCCTCTTTTTGGCGCCCACAGCTCGTTTTCCGCAGTGCCAGATGTTCTCCGAGTCAATATCAAATTCGTGCTTCAGCCTACTCAGATCAACCACCCAGACGGACCGACTGGACCGGTCTGTCGGTCTGTCGGTCTGTCTGTCCGATGACAATGGCCAGTTCTGCCGGTCTGTGGTCTGAGTCTCAGCTCGCTGGATCCGCCGCTTGTGTCGTCGAAGTCTTGCCCTTGATGCGGTCTGGTGACATTCTTGTTGCGGGGGATCCAGGGTTGCTGTCGTGGCATCAAGTGCTCACAAACGCTTCGCTACCAACAGTAGCATCGGGATCACCTCGACAGGATGGGCAGTACGTGGATGGTGCGTGCGGACTGAAGGGGAACCCTGAGTGCTCTGTGCCACTTGAGACTCGTTTGGCCAAGTTGGAGAGTTTTCCACCCGAGCCATGGATGCTGTTGGCGTAGTGTCCACGCTGGTGGCGGCCTCTGAATCAGTTTCGCCATGTTTGGTGCCCGTGCTATCTATACATCGGTTGTTAGGACCTCTCACTGGAGAAAAGAACCACAATGTCAAAGGCTTACCTAAATGACCCGGGATGATGATTGACGTAATTGTTGCAAAAGATTACGAGTCGTCGAAGTCTCGACTCTCATCGTCGTCTTCATCTTTCATATCAGAGTCGACATCGGAGGGAATCCAATTGGTCATTTCCTTGGATTTCCCAGAAGCCAGGAGTGCCTCCTCGTCGCATAGCCATGCAGTGACCGCCTGAGAAGGAGGAGAAACAGAGCATTACCCCAGCTTCTGCCGTCCGGCATCAAAAATGGCGGATGTCATGTTCAAGCTGCCGTGTGCCTGGGAAGAAAAGAGATGAGGGGTTTGGTCGCAGTACGGCCAAGCGGAAAATGGGTGGCATTGTCCGGCTTATGTGCTCGCAGTTGAATAGCACAGATCCCACAGCCCGCAGGAGCCCAATCCAATTTCTACCTACCAACCTCCGAGTCCGAGATGAGGCGCTACTCACGAGGAAGCGAGGCATGACCATCTCGTTCCTTCGTCACCCAACTACCGAGTCACACCAGCAGACTTGCGCAGACAAAAGAACCTCCTGGACGAGTCATCTTGTTCATATCCAGGGATTGGATTCCTCTCATTGGCAAGGCAGAGTTCTCGGAGATACCGGACAAGCATGTATCCGTGACTGTTGGCTGTTCGCCCACGGCTCGTGATTTCCAGTCGGCCAGGCAGTACCGAGAGGAAGCAGAAGGGCGCATGACGAACGCTCCTGGTGCTCAACATGTGACTAACCTAGGCAGACTTCGGACGGGCCGATGGGAGGGCGGGTAAATGGAAGTGAGGCAGAGTCAGAAGCGTTGTTGCACACCATCAGAGCATCAGAGCATCAGGAGTGAGGATGACACGAGAACTACAGCCAACAGGGAAGCCCGAGGCAGCACCATCGGAAGGCCCTAACCACTCCGCGGATCTTTCTCAACCAACCCGAAGACGAAGTTAAACGTTGCCCATCATGCCTTATCTTACATCCAGGTATTATCCCAGAGCATCCATGGGGAGCCTGAGGCGCAAGTATACCGCAGGAAGGATACCAACTTTGGCGGTTCTGGAGATATCACGAGTTGAATCCCAGGGGTTCACTATACTATTTTTGTCAATCAAGGCCGTATTCAAGTATCGTATTCTCATCCTTCGTCCGAGAACACCTAGCCGTTCTTCCGAGGCGCAAGCCTGCGCCTGCCGTCTCACGCTTGGGGAAGTAAACTCCGCCATCATCATTAGCCACCGAGACTTCCGTCCAATGCCTTCTCGCCACGATCATCTCGGACCACTGCCCTCCTATACTACCTTCCATCTCAAGGAATGGCCGAGCCGGTATCCTTTCTTCTGGTTGATCTTGGCTGTGTAAGGGCGCCTAGATGTGGGTATGTTTGCCTCGATGTTGCGGTCGTCAGGCTAACCCTGTGACATTCCGGCGCCCACAAGGCAGATTTAGGTGGTCCATCGTTGGCCGTGTTGGGTCCTCTGCGTCCTATGGGTTGGTAGAGAAGCTGTCCGTATGTTTCGTTGGACTTACCATCTATCAAACTCAACCTCCGGCATAAACAACCACGGAGGTCTGGTGCCCGAGGTTTCTCGCTTGGTCAGATTGGTATGGATGGTATTGTGAAATCAACATAAACTCTAGGACAATCTCAACTGGTGGAATATACCGGCAACTGATAATGAGATGCTGTGTGTTTATCTCCAATTTCATCAAAGCAACGGTTGAGCGAGCCATACGTAGTATTTGAGCTAGCATCTGTGAGGTTACTTATTGTGGGGTTGTTCTATTTTTGTCCATTACGGGGGGCCGAAACCAGAACCGCCGGCCCACATTTCTTTGTTGGCTCACCCGAGCTCACCACCAGCTCAGGTTAAAGCAGCGACTACTCAGGATCGTGGGCGAGAAAGGAAACAGTGCAAGTCGATATTCGCATTGCGTATTAGGCTGTTTCTTCAAGTGTTTCCGTTTCCTACACAATATAAATTACTAATTATAATAATCTTAACCATGAAAGAAGAACTTCCTTTGAGTTTTGGATAATTGACGTTCCACGCTCCAAATTGGATGTAGAGTTGCTATTTAGTGGAAGTATAATATGTGTTCTCATGTGGGAGACCCAGGAAGCCCAGCTTTAAACTCAAAAGTGACACATCCGGCCGTGATTGATCCTCCAACACCGCCATTAATGCCTGTGAGAAAGAAAGTCCCGGTTAGATTGATAGGATCACTGCTGATAGAAGCATTTCTGCACTTACAACTATGTCAGACATCCATGAAGATAAAGTAGCAATCGTCCGACGAGTCCTTGCCCAGGGGTCAACGAGGGTCTTATTCCTCAACCTCTGTTCTGCAACCGTCAACCGAAGTCCAGGAGTACTCGTATTTGACATCATATCCGTCCCAAAGTTCTTCATAGGACAACGACAGAGTCAGGGGGGATAGGATGTAGTCCCCCAAGCCGTCACAGATAGATTTAGTCTGTCCTCGACCCCGTCCTGGTGAACGTCGCGGTGGTCTGGGAAGTCGTCCGCGTTGTTGCAGACCTGATCCCTTAGTTAGAGAGGAGTGATTGTGACTGTTAAGGTTGGCCTGGCGGACGTGGTCGAGCCACTGCTTTGATGGTGCTAGTTGTCAGGTTGCTCGACGAAATCGTCTCCAGACAACGGCAGCTCTTGTCAAAGGGGCCGAAGATTCCCGAGCCATCCAAGCAGTACCCAGTCTTACCATCATCACACTCCATATCTTCACAGTCATCATCCGACTCGCATTCCGCTGTGTTGGTGGCTGTAGCACTAGCTGAGCTAGTCATAGAGGAAGTAGTAGCTATGCCGAAAATGGAGTCAAGTTCTGATTGCGCCTGGTCTGCTGCGGCCAGAAGCTCTTCTTTGCTCTCTTCAGTGTCCTCCCACTGCTCCTTGCCGTAGAGCTCTGTGGGAGTTGCAGTCTGCGAGGTGGTACTTGTGATGGTTGCACTGCCAGTTGTGTCTTCCATATCACAACCGTATATAGTGCCACATGTTGAGAACACATCACTAGTTGTTGTAAGAGTCGTCGAGCGTCCACGGAGACACCATAGGAAGTGGTGGTGACACACATCTCGGCTGGTTCAGTCTCACATTCGGTAGGCTCAGAGGAAAATGTCGGATTGTTGTCCGGTCCAATGCTACAGAACCACGTATTAGTATAGATCAGTATATAAGTTTCATCTATAGTACATACGTGTATTCTGGTCACTCAGGCAGGGTTCCGATAGTTTCAATGTGGATGGGCCATTTTGGACCGATGGAGATGAATGGCGGCGGTCCCCTGGGAATATGGTAGAGATACAGCACGGTCCAAGAGACAAGGAGTTGAATATTTCTTCATACGGTGGATATATTCCAGGAGGACGGATGATCTTCCATCCAAGGATTCCGCCGATGCAAGTGTTGAAGAACCACAGATTGCAAGGGATCTCAAAGCCGTCGTCTGTTGGCTTCGGTCCAGAGACGGATGTCGTAATAGAAATGACGATGTAACCATTAGTTGACGTGCTCATAACCTCATTATCTTGCGTTGAAGGGGGTGGGGCACTGGTTCCTGGGGGAGCCGTGGTTTCTGGAGCAGCCGTGGTGTCAATAAGAGCTGTAGTATCAACGGCAGCTGTAGTATCAACAGGGATTGTACTAAATACCGGCGGCGTGGTATCAACAGGGGCCGTATCAACAGGGATCGTATTATCCACCGGACCTGTGGTATCAATAGAAATAATAGTATCAACGGGCGGGCCTGTGTTTGCCGGGGTTGTAGTGTCTACAGGAACCATCGTATCTGGTGGAGCCGTGGTATCGATAGGAACTGTGGTATCGACGGGGGCCGTAGTGTTGACTGGGGTCGTGGTGTCAACGGGAGCGGTAGTGTCCACCGGGGCCGTAGTGTCGATAACAGCCGTAGTGTCTGCAGGGTTCGTGGGGTCCGTCAAAGCCGATCCTCCTGTCGTAATAGACGCCCCTATTTCCGACGTTCCCGTCTGTCCAGAGGGCAGAGAACCAGTTCCTGAAGGCTGGATGATAGTGCCACCACTTGTGGACGCAGATCCGGGTATCGCAGGAAGAGATATATCGGAACTCGCAACGTTGGAGGAGTTTTCGCCAGATGTAGCAGTCTCAGATGAGAAAATTGTTGAGACTCGACCGTCAAAATTTGTAATGATAGTTGGTATCAGCGTATCCTTGATTGTAACAGGAGGCACAATGGTCGAAACTTGGCCGTCTGAGTTAGTAATGATAGTAGGGGCAGCTAGCTGAGTCGAGCTTGGTGCTGCTGGCCGGAATGAGAGTGGAGACTTGGCCGTCTGAATTGGTGATGACTGTTTGCTCAGGTGAGCCTGACTGGGTGACAGTGCTAGTCGAAAAAAAAAAAGTTGATACTTGGCCATTTGAGTTGGTGATAACAGTAGCAGGAATAGTGACGTCTGATTTAGTGACAATTGTAGGAAATACAGTCGATATTTGCCCGTCCGAGTTGGTGATGACCGTTGGAAGAACTGAACCTGACTGAACACCGGTGCTGGACGAGGTTGTGAGGTTCAGGACCAGAGAAGTGCCAGCGGTATGTGACATCAAGGTAGTCTCGGAGTCAGAATTAGTATCTGATCTGGTGGAAATCGCAGTCTATTGGCATCGAGATTAGTATGGTTCTTCTGCAAAGACATATCCTAAATCACCGAGGTTTGATTCAGCCAAGTCGTAATTCCGGAAGAGATCGACTGTTCAGTGGTACCGGTGACAGCAGCAGAGCTTGCGGTGATTGAATCTGTGCTCGTGGAGCCAGTCGAGCCATCTGTGGTGCCAGGTGGGAGTGCAGAGGTTTGTTTTATCGAGGTTTTCGATTGCATATTAGTCGATTGCTCGTGTGTTTCATAGGTTGAATCACAATCGTCTTCATCCAACGTCGTGAGCACTACATCAGTTGCTTCTGTAGTACCAGAGGGAAGATCGTAGCTCGACCCTATCAAGGTTGTGACTTCCGTGACATTCGACTCCTCTTGTGTGCCTGGGGTAGCGAAACAATCATCGTCCTCATCTAAGGTTATAGTTACCAGTCCAGTTGATTCCGGAGATGTCCTGGAGGAAAGAGGGTAGTTGTTTTCAGTGGAAATAGTCTATTCCACCTTCGTCGACTCTCCGGACATACCGGAGGAGACCTGATAGTTCGTGTTGACTGAAGTAGTCTCCGCAACAGTTGAATTTCCTAGTGTTTCAGAAGAGAATCCTTGGTTGCTCCTGGTCGTGCTTGTGGTTGGTGAGCCCGTCAGCCCGTCGGTTGTGGTAGGAGGCGAAGCGTAGATGGTTGACTCATAGCTCAGAGTGCTAGAGATCTCCTCAAAATTGGTAGGATGCACTGGAATGGGCCAGACGATAGTGATGACAGTCGTGAAGCAATTAGGTGACAAGGAAGAAGCAGCTGGCGGCGGGTAGCACATTTCGTTCTTCCCACATTTCCATCCTTCTCGCAGCAGCCCTTTCCACAACATTCTTCGCCTAAGCTCGATTGTCAGATGTTTATGTGGTGCGATGATAGAAGTAATAACCTGCCTGGGCCACAAGTGTGTTCAGAATTGCCATGTCTGTTAGGGCGGCAAGATTGACCTTGCCCAAGGGCACGGCACTCATGACCGCAAAGACAGGACCCAGTATCACACTGAGGTTCATGGTGAGAGTTGGTTGCCTCAGCCAAGTAATTCCTGAGCAGCAAGAGCAGCCGTGGAAAGCCGCATCTGGCTATTTGTTCTCTCCCGGTTAAGCTGGATGCACTGAGGGAGAATTGAACGACAATGAAGGGTAATAAAGAGAGTGTGTGTTTTCAGCGGTGCTGATATTCAGAATAAAAGAAAGGTTGGCGCGATTAAATGATAGATCCAGGGACAACAGGGGAAGAAGTTATCACAACTTCAATCTCCTCACAAATCAGACCATTGAAGGCTGTGTAGATGAACTGCCACTGGTATATATATATGTGCTAGTAGCATATTCGCTGCAGAACCCTACAGAGCAAAGCCACTTCACGGATCCGACGCTATATGTGAAGGCAGCTTGGACTCGTTCACCTCCGTAATTAGCAAGTTACGACCTTACAACCAACGCACATCACATAGCCCTTGCAAGCCCCCGGTTCCTGCCTAGAGTTGTATGGATACCTTAATTATTAATTAATCTTGAAACAATAGCTGCATCTCAGCCGTGGCTGAATGCTGAAGCATTTTGCGACCCGCCGTGGCTCCGTTTGGACTTGGCCAGGCTGAGTTTTTCAGTCATGGTGCAATTCACGCCATCATCTGCTTCAACTGCGGACGAGAAAACGACAAGCTTGATGGCGAGCTGATACGAAATGTTCCACTTCGCCTTACTGAACGAGCACACGTCAGACATCGCATGTAAGTTTTAGGAAGATTCCATGGCATTGAGAATAGCTATTAATCGAATTGCAGACAAACGTGCGGAGGTCACATGGAAGAATCCGTTGGATACTAGTGAGAAAATGACTGCAGATGAATCTAGATAGAATCCGGAGTCGTATTCACTGTTTACGCTGGCGTACCATCTCGGCAAACTTAACGCGGATTACACGTTTGCCAGCTCCACGTCGTATAAGCGCAAGTAGACGTGCTCTTTTGGGTATTGCGTTTGATCAAGACACGATGTAGTTATGATCATGGGGGCATTGATGGTTAATTTCCATGATGGCGGACTTTTGAAGTATATTATCAATTCTTTGAGTCTGAAAGCAGCGCACTTCTCAGTGCACAGTGTGTCTCCGATTTTGTCCCCATGTTCTCAAATGCTTCAAGTTCATGTGTTACTATCTCCAGACTATGTAAGACTTCCCAACTCTGGAAGCTTGATGAGATTAACGTGACACGATTCCCAGTCAACAACTCCTAGATCTTTCAAGTTCTTCTCAAAGACATCCAACGCCAATGGTCTAGCGGTCCCCTTGAGTTGAGCGTGGAACCGTCTCTCACTGACTTTGAATCGCTCCTCGAGCTCTTTGCTATACCAGCCGTGACACCACATGCATGCGATTGCACTCTTCCCATTCCGATCTTACAGTCCGTCGATCCACGCAAATGTTGTAGCAACGAGGATTGGGTAGACCCATTGCCTCCGTATGAACAAGCCGGTCGGTCTTTGCTACCGCTTGCTGGGTCTCTGACGAGGTTGAGCTCGAGAAAGTAGGCCGTTAGGACCTTGGTGTTAGGCCCAAAGGTCATGTTGAACCAGCTCCTCGAAAAGACGGCAACCTGCGTTTGTGGTTCAACAGGAGCGGCCGATTGAGCTCTGAGGTTGGTCATCAATTCTTCGTAGTGAGCTGACTTTTTTTGAAGGCGTCATATGCCGCAGGTGGCTTCCAGCCCACGACGAGCAGGCATTCTCGCGGAGACTCGGCGACCCGGCCATAATACATAGCATGCGGTTTGCATACAGCGAGTGGCTCGAAGATGGTGATGTCGATTGGGTCCTCTGGGATTTCGAATCTGATCCACGCAGTAGTTCCCACCTGCTTCGAATGTGTGGGATTGCCATCTTTGTTGGCGGCCAAGGTGGGGTTTTGGAGAAGCAAGTTTGCATGTTGCTCGTGGTTGGTAGAAGGCAGACAGGCCTTTCATATAAATCGGATGTCATGAGTAAGCTCAGCATCTCATTAGTACCTGTGGAACTTGTGCGGCTGGCAGGCTAACAGGCTTCCCTGGTGTATTGAACTACAGCTCATCCCTGCAACTCCAACACCATGATGTTTTTAACACAAGGAAGAATGCAAGAACCACAAACTATAAATCAAAAGTCGAAAAGCGGTAGTACTGCATTACCGACGGCTTGCTTATAAATGCATCATGTGCCAGAACATCAAAGCGTATATTAATGCAAATTGTTAATGTATTAGCATTTATGCAAGTTGGACGGTCACACTATATAGCGGAGGGAGCCATTTCACGTTGAAGTTATATTCTTAGAGTTCCATTTGAGAGGACTCAATTATTTCCCAAATGAGTGGGCGTTGCGCGCCTTATTTCCGTGTTCTTCTGAGGAGCAAAAATGTTGTAACCATACATCAATGATGATCGATGACTTTGATTGGCAAAAGAGTCAAAAAGGAATTTTCAATGCGTAATCTGGGAATCGAACCCAGGGCTCCCCGACGTTGCTCGAATGGCAACGGAGAATTTTACCACTAAACCAATTACGCCGCGAATATCAGATCAAACGGCCTGATTCGATGTGATTAGCCAACGATATTGAACACTATGTAGTCAAGGATATGAAGTAACCCTGAGTCTTATTCTCCGAAGAGCACCTGGTTTATGACTCTCGTCACATTGAATCAGAGCCCACCCACGAGATCAAGTTCTCTTTTTGATAAGCCTCTGTCTAGCCTGGTTTCGCGGATTCAAGCCATCCGCGCTGGACTATTGCTACAAAACAACTCAACTCTTCATCGTCCCTCGACGCATACAATCGTCTTAGTGCGTTCCCAACTGAACAGAACAAGACGTTTCTGCGGAGTTGAGCACTTCAGCCGTCCATTTAGAACAACCCAACATGAGCTCCCCTTGACCAAGTGGTCTCAACGATCTGGTTTTATCCTCGATTGAGTCACCTCACCGATCACTTCTCATCCCTGGCCAAGTCATCGCCAATACCTTCCCTATCCTTGGCCCAATCATCTCGTCGATTCGATTTCATCCTCGGTCAAGCCGCCTCGTTAAGCCTCCTCATTGAATCTTTCTCCATTCTTGACCAAACCACCACCTCGATTCCTTCTCCTCCTCTACCAAGCAATCTCGTCGATTCTTCTCACTTGCCTTACTATATTTATGATTCCTCTCACTCGCTTTGCGAACCTGTTAGACTAATATATTACTTCGTAGACAACATGAGTATGCGCAGAATTAGTAGTTCCAGTTTATGGGCATCCCACGACCCGGAGAACGAATGAGCTCGGCGTCGATATGGGGATTCTGGGTTGCGTTGGCGAGGGCGACCCGAATTCGATAACGGGAAAAACACGCAACTGCCTGAAAACAGGATTAGGATATCCAATCAATTATGATAACGCATCGCATAGATATGTACTACACGTTGCAACCTATGGCCTACTCTATTCCTGACTTATGTTATTAATGAGGTTTGTAATGAAGGACTTATATAATCTACGCATTAGAGTTAAATAACTATTGTAGGGTTTGCGCGATACTTAATTATACCTTAGGTTAGGTAATTATATAATGCATAAGGACTTGCAGATATCTGCAGATTAGGTACTATAAATTAGTTCTAGTTCTTACGTCTTAGGTTATAGGAGGCCTATGAACTAGATAGATCAGACCTTACCTCAGTCCAAACCTGCTTTTCACAGACACTGTCTTTGAGCGGGTACACAATGCATAGTTCCCTTGTATGTTCGCACACAACCCTCAGGGCTTGCCCATTGGGGTAAACGATACAAACCTCCTTGGTCATTAGGATATTTGCGGGCTGTAAGGCATTATTCAAGGTAATTCTAGTTCATCGACAGAGGTCAGTTGCAGCTCAATCATCACGGGCACTCGAGTCTACGAGGCAAACACAATTGACTTGATTGCCCTTCTCATCTATCTATAATCTACGAACAAACGCCCCAATCAAGCACAACTACTATGACTCAAGATATATATCTGCTTGGCAAAAATGCACATGAGAACGAGTAACCGCAAACCATCAGTCCTTTGGCACTAGTTCATGACAGACACCGAGGAGGCAATGCAGGAAACGACTTTTCGTATTCAATTTATCGCTCAACCATGACGCGCACGTCTCCCACAGCTGCCCTGGCCATCTTCTTCAGCAATGTCCTCTCGTCCGCCTCGCGATACCTCTCCCAGGAATCCAGCCCCTCCTTGGCTTGGATGCTCAGCGTCTCGTAGCCCTGGCGAATAACCCCGGTGACCTCCTGGGTGGTCAGGCTGGCCTTGCGGTTGTTGCCACCGCCCTCGGAGAGAAGTTGTTTGTAGTGGGCGCTGACGTTGATGAGGGTGTCGATGGAGTTGCTGCCGCGGTTGGCCAGGCGGTAGTTCTGCTTGAACTTGGTGAGGACCTCACCCGACTCGACAACCTTGTAGAAGAGGTCGTCATAGGCGGCGGGGCTGGGGAGGAAGGCCTCGCCAGCTGAGAGGGACAGAGCAATGAGGTTGACGACGTGGTCGAGCAGGGTCTCGATGTGTGGCAGGTTCTTAAGGTCGGACGTGTAGGTGGCGAGGAACCGGATGATTGAGAGCAGAGAACGGAAGAACTCGGCCCAGTGGTATTCGAGACGGGTGCGTGTGCGGGAGAGGTAGGAGATAATTCGCAGCATAATGCCGAAGCAGAGGGTATAGAGGCTGACGTCGAGGCGCTTCCGGAGGTTGTGGTTGATGGCATCGATCATGGTGTCAAGGACGGAGATAGCGAGGACGCGCTCGCTCTTAACCAGGGGCAAGAATGGTTGGCGCTGCCGACATAGACGCACCGCCACCTTGGAGTCTTCGCTGCAGATGCGCTTGCAGATTACAGGGTCCTCGATGAGCAGGCGGAACACCATGAGGTTAAGGTGGGCGTAGTAGGTGGCGCGGGGTGACAAGTATGCGTGTTGGAGGAGGTACGAGGTCAGGGACAGGTAGCTGGCGATGGGCTGCTCCTCGCCCTTTTCAGCCGCCATGGTTACCAAGTTGAAGCAGAACAGCTTGTTGGCATGGGTGAAGTCGTATGCTGCCAGCAAGACAGCAGCTTGTTCTTCTGGTCTGATCCAAGTATTAGGTGGGCTCAACAAGGATTAAGGGTAATGAGCAAACATACAGCTTCGTGAACAGCATCTTTGCAGTCTCGACATCGTAGACCGGCGTCTTAACCGGCTTAGGTCCAGGTGCAATAGCCCCCAGGCCGAGCATGTTCAGCGTGGCACTGAAGGTCCAGCCCTCGGGCAGGTCATCCTGGATCTTAATGTACCGTGATCGGACCTCCTGGCAGGTGTTTCCTATGCATCTTATGGTCTTCCGGATCGCTGCCTCGTTCACGAAGTCATTTAGGCGGAGCTGGTACGGGTTCTGGAACTCAAACTTGTTATAGTTGGCGAGGAGACCCAGGAGGGTAAAGGGCTCGAGGATACGAGCCGAAGAGTCGGAGTCTTGGATTAGCTACAAGTGGTCAGTCTAAATCCAAGCTCGACATGGGTCGATATTACCTTCATAACGGAAGGGAAGAGATCCCTTTGGATCAGGTAGGTCAGAAGAGTTGTCTGGTACGCGCCCGCCGTAACCGCCAAGAGCACTTCCACGGCCTTGTGCCGGATTTCCACTATTCAACATCGTCAGCGCCGTCCCTTCGCATGGTCGTGTGCTGCTCTCTCACGGGTCTTGCCGTTCCGAATAATGCTGTCCAGCGCACTCACGAACTCGGTAAAGAGAGTGTCAATGTGGTCGAGGCCGGCCAGGACGACCATGATATCGGAGCTCGGCTGGGGGTACTTCTTAGACAGAAGACAGGACAGGAAGACACTCAGGGTCTGGACACGGTAAGCAAGGGCTCTACAGAGTTCGCGAACAAAGGGCCACCCACGTCCAGCGCATGCAGCGGCGCTGCGCCATGTCCAGTCTTGAGTATCGCCACGGCTCTCGCAAACAGCTCCCTCGTTCGGTCTTCGCGGAGCAGCACATCGCTCGGGGTAAGTTCGCCGAGGACGGTCCTCAGGATAGCTCGGTCGGGTCGCAGGAGGAAGAACTCGGCCCAGAAGCCGTCGGTCTTCTCCTCGTCATCGTCGTCCTAATTCCAGCAAGAGTCGATCAGCCAGGGCGCATTTGCGGACGAGGGGAGGTTTGCGCGGGACATGTGTATACCTTCAAGACAGGATAACGATTAGCCTAAGGGGGGTTGTTTTTGGCGGGGGGGGAGGACAGAGAGAGAAGGAGAAGCGCTGGGCTGGAGGCTGACCTTGAACAGCGAGTCGTAGAGCTGGATGATCTTCGGGGTGAAGACCTCCGGCGGAGATTGTCGGGTGAGCGGTGACGCCTCCATGAGAAGCTGGGATGGACGTTGCGACGAACTACCGAATGCCGAATCTCGAGTCTCGGAGAGCTGCCAGCGCAGTCACCATTTAGGAAATATAGCTGGGCCAGTCGCGTCAAGGGGCTGATACAGTGGCGTTTACGCCAGGCTACGCACAGTGCCACTGCTGCAGGCCCATATTACGGTGTCATGAGCACATACGCACTGTGCGACTGAGTGCTGTGGACGTGTCCTCCTCCAAGCTCCCCTGAAATACGCATACAATTCCGCACCTAAACAATTCCTGATCAGCCACCCAATAGCTTTCCACGTATATAATCTAATTTCAGCTTGAGCTTAAATACACAACTCTACAATCTAACACATCTACCTACGACGGTGCTGTTGGCACAAAATGTGATCGCATATTTGCACGACGCTTCTTACCGAGGGTCTCCTATATCCACCAAGCCGTCGTCTCCATAACCATGGCCTGCACAATCTCGCCACTTCGTCCTTCTTCTTAATCACTATATATGTAACCGTGGTTTTGGTGTCTACCGAAAAAAGCTGTCAAATTTTTGGAGGTGTACGCCCCCCATCGTCATGTTCCAGAGCTTGTTCCCAGATACCTGGTGGCTGCGTCGCCGAAAAAAACGGCCGCCATCAGAGATATTTAACAAGTCTCGGCTTTATGAGTAGCCGCCATGTAATCATTTATTTCCCAATGGTGCCTCTGTGCCCCTGTTGTTATTCCCTGTCTGTCTCGAGCTCAGCTACTTCGTAGTTGAAGTTGACGTTATGTCTCGAGCACTTTTAGCCCAATGTCATCCATCAAAGGCTTCAATCATTGTATAATACTCTTCGATTGATCTGCGTCTGCCTAGGTAACCCGTTTTCTTAACGCCATCATCATCTCCATCCACCCATCTTACTTTACCCCTGGCCTACCCCAAAAGTGACGATCGTTCAAGGGACCCGTTGCAAGGAGTGAACAGAGTAAAGAGATCAGCAACACACCACTTCTAAGTCCCCGTTTAAACCTTGGATGGGTGACCTTACATAACCCTTGGGCTGGTCTATGATGGATCGGTCGGGCGCTGCCTTGTGCCCGATCCGTTAATGCGCATAACAGTCCATACCCCAGATCACCGGCTTTCGCCACTCGGCATCAATTACTCCAAGATACCTTCGTATAAGGTACTCTCGATCCAGCATCAAACCTGAATACTCCATTGCGCTAGACTAGCGTATAAAGATATAAGAGCAATAACTGCCTAAGATATCTTGATAACAATAACTTGTGTCTTGCCACAATAACTACCCTATACCGAAAGTTCCAAGATGGGACGAAATACTAATGTCGAGAAAACAATAACCATGGACCTGGGAGAAAGTCACCCGAAATAATCATAGTAAAATGGTATATATTTCCTGTTACTAAGTTACCATCAGTATGTTATGCTGACAGCTGCATCCCAGAACTGACAGACTGCAAAACGTATCTCCATCCTAGATGGCGAAGGATGACAACTCATTGAGCTGAAGAAGTCTCAAGACCTATGTCGCCAGTGTTCTTTTGATTGGTTCGTGAAGGTTAGCATACAAAATACAATACAATTGAGAGACGGCCGCGATTCAAAGTCATTCTATTCACGTGGTCATGCTCCCGTCGGCAATCGTGTCAAGATGTAGTCCCATGGACAAGATCCACGAACAGCAGCATTGCGCATATGGAATTGGGCAACCGACTAATGAATACACACATTCCTTGCTCAAACCAGTGATTTATCTCCTGGAGTACTGTAGTATTTTCGATTCGAGCTCGAGGTATGGCAATGAGACTCAGCTTTGTCTGTTTACACATGACAACGCTAAGACAAGTTGGGAACAAGTTGCGTAACTCTATCCTCAGTCACTCTACTATCTCTCAGCAACCCTAAGTCAATCTGCACTTAGATGTCCAGTTCCAATCTTGAGGAATCCAAAGCATTCGCAGTCATTCTACGTAGTCCGCGCTTATCGAGGTGGTGTTTGGTTAACGCGGCTAGATAGGCCAAATCTCGCCCTTCCTCTCTTGCATCAAGGAGTCGGCATGACACATCAAACCAAAGCTCAGTCGATGCTTATCTTTCATCGCCTACTCACTTGGTAACACATGCTTTACGCTTGTCAAACGGCGGTGGAGCAGCCAACCACATCAGGATATATCAGACCTTTAGTATAGCGCCGGGTTTCCCCAGACTACCCTGCTCATCCGCCCTAGAAAATCTACGACAATCACAGGCAAAGAAGTCGTCGATCGGGACTATCAGTCGCTACAGTATCCTGCTCAATTATGGCCGACAGTGGGATCGGCAAATACAGGACATCTGACGGTGTGGTGTGCGAGGTCACACGAGACCCATACGCCATGCTTGACGGAGCATATCGCCGACTCTCGTAGTCCGAGCACTTGGAGAGGCCCAAGCACGCCAGACCAGAACTGCCGCACGTGGATAAGATGCCGGGCTGTCACCTCCCCCGGCACTCCGTGAGCGCAGGGACCGGCGGTCGGGGTCCGAAACCGACTTCGTCCCATACAACTCGGGCGAGAAACTACCGGTACCGTCGAGTCCTGAGGCTTGGGAGGACGTGCCAAACGCGCAACCAAACGACATCAAACAACGGGTATGTCATAGCATAGCCTCCCCAGACCGGAGGCGTCACCTTCCATCCCCTGGTCACGCCGGCGAGGTCTCTACCCGAATGAGGAGGGGTTAGAGCTGGAAGAAGCCGGCCCTATACTCATTGAAGATTGGAAGCTGCCGGTGCTACGGGATCGCCATCGTCATCTCGTCGTGGCCGCTGGGTTGGGAACGCGCACACCCACGACCCTCGGCAATGAAGTGATTGACGACCGCCGTATGCGAGCGATATCCACTGAGTTTTGATTCCTGGCTTGCTGGCTTGCTTCCTGGCTCGCCCCGCAGCGGCAGGCACTCCTTTGGCGATGGACTCAAGACTCAGGCGCAAAAGTTAGGCGGTATGACCTGGGGCATTTAAGGCGAATCGACAGTGCTGTAGACGGTGAGCTGCAGTGATTACTGACCAGGTAGGCGGGCAAGGGCGAGTGAGGCCGGAACTTAGACCAGGCCCATCCAGGTCTTCGGATACGCAAATTCCTCATCGAGGGCCTTGCATGGGCGATCGTCATGTCGCAGCCATCCGGGGGATTTGGAAGGGGACGCGAGCCTTGTCGAATCGACCACGACCCTCGCCGATTCTGAGACAAGTCATCAGTACCATCGCGGTTCGTCTGCCGAGGGGAACTATGCCCAAAGCCGGTGGCGCGTCCGTTGGAGGGGAGAGCCAGGAATTCCCGGGCTTTGAACCGGCCGAAGCTTGTTCGCCCCGGCGGAGCAAAGAAAAGAGAGCAGAAAAGGTATCTAGGGGAAGGAATGGGCCCGGTTTGGACGGATAGATTCCCGCACTGACAGGATTACAGTAGAGTTTTCTGACGGGCAAGGATGGCGAGTGCGGATATCGACAGGGCCAGGGTTATGCAGGGGAACGTGCCAGGGTGGGTTACACCACGAGCGGAGACGTGGCTCTTTTGACACCTTTTGACAGGCAGGCCAGACATGGGGGAGGGCCAAGAGGTCGACAGGGAGTGAATAGAGTGCTGGACAGGACCGGCAGGCAAGGTTTGCGAGGCGGTGTCGGTGACGGCCGTTTTGTGGACGATGGAAAAACAGGAATCAAATTGATCAGAAAGACGGAAGACTAGGGGCGGCGGTGAGAATAATCCGTCCAGTACGGACTAGGCGGCCGCGGGACCTCGCATCCGAGGACTTTTGAGGCGTGCGTGCCATCCATACCATCGAATGTCCCGACGCCACGGTACATTAATAGTCGTGTCGTTATCCATCAGACCAATCCTAAACGGTTGGAATCAAAAGAAAGGTGCAAGAAGCGGTATTGTTGGTGCTGGATTTAACGAACGAAGCGAGAAAAGCAAGTAAACCAAGCCAAATCATCTGTAATGTTAGGACCAACGCGATGTCCGTGCCTCTTACTTCGTACTTCGAAGCCAGTCCAATCCACTGAGAACCAACCCTCCCCACTCACCCGACCTCCAACGCTCAAAACCTCAACGGGAGAGGCGGTTGGCTTGCATCCGCGCCGTTGATTAATTTACGAGGTGGCGCGCAAAAAAGTGCACCTTAGCGTCCCGTCTCGTCCTAGAGCCTGGACGTCTCTTGTCGAGATGACTGCGATCCACCAGCATGACGATGGCCAACCTCGCCTTGCTTCATGTCTACCAAGTTTCCATCCAGTACGACCTTGATTTGCTCACTCTCCGAATACGGTAATTCCACGGTGGAAACGGCACTCTCCGTCTTCTCTCTCTTCGTCCTTCTCATCGGCCCCTCCGGGATCGGTACCGGAAAGAGACCCAGCTGAGCCGACGGGGGGTTTGCTCCAGCTGTGCTGTGCTGTGCTGTGCTGTGCGAGTGCAGTGTGCTGTGCGAGTGCAGTGTGCTGTGCGTGTGCAGGTCACTGTGATGTGATGTGATGAGTGATGAGATGCGTGACGAGGCGTGCTTGTACGGATCCCGGGAAAGGCAGGGCGTGCGCTCTCTTGTCCTTGTTCTTGCTGCGCATCGCATCTTCGTTGCGTTACATCCGCATTACATTGCATCCGCAGCGCATTGCATTGCATTGCATCACATGGCAGCGAGGTTTATTACTGCAGCAGCGCGATTGGCGATTGGCGCCGCAGACGGACCAACCCAACACTGGAATTCGTCAGCCATTTCCGCTGCTGTAGACGCGGAAAGCTCTTGTCCCGTGTCTGTCTGTCTCAGTTGATGATGATGACGACAACGACGACGACGACGAGCCGGTACTTGAGGCCAGCAGACGCGAGAGATATCCTTCACCGACCATGATCGTATGTGTGGGTCGTCGACAGCTCCTCAAGTCGTATATGTACGCGTGCATGGATGGAGATGGCGACGATTGTGGGGGTGTTCTATGGGCTACGAATGCGATAGAGTGCTCCCCCCGCCCCC